>PVLC010049577.1:0-10392 GCA_004027655.1 Graphiurus murinus | reverse complement strand
TTTTTTTTTTTTTTTTTTTTTAGTACTGGGGGCATTCTACCTCCAAGCTACACCCCCAGCCCAATTTTTTATTCTTTATTTTGAAACAGGGCCTCACTAAGTAGCTGAGGCTGGCTGAAAACCTGGATCCTCCCATCTCAGCCTCCCAAGTGCTGGGATTACAGGCGTGCACCACCACCATGCCCGGCTGGTATGTTGATTTTTTTTACTTCTCTCTTCTCAGTTTCTTCATCTGTAAAATGGGGGTGGGGTGATAATTATGTGTGTTTTATGGGATTGTTGTGAGGATTAAATGAGGCATTGTGCAGAAATTATTTCAAATAACACCTGGCACATTAGAAATGCCAGCCACTGTATAATATATATAATATACATACAATATATATACTATATATACTATATATAATATATATATTTGGGGAATAGAACCCAGGAGCATTCTATTTCTAAGCTACACCCCCAACCCTTTTTATTTTATTTAATTTCAAAGCAGGGTCTCCTAAATTGCTGAGGCTGACCTAGAACCTGCAATCTTCCTCCCAAGTACTGAGATTACAGATGTGTGCCACCATGCCTAGTTGATAACATATATTTTACTACAGTAAAAAACAAAATTTAGCCAGGCGTGGTGGCGCACGCTTGTAATCCCAGTACTTGGGAGGCTGAGACCAGAGGATCCGGATTCGAGGCCAGCCTCAGCTAGTTAGTGAGGCCCTCTGCAAACTTAGTGAGACCCTGTTTCAAAATAAAGAATAAAACATAGGATTTGGGGGGTAGCTTGGAGGTAGAATGCCCCTGGGTTCAATCCCAAGTACCACAAAAAATAAAAAAATAAAATTTAAAAGAGAATGCAAAAAAAAGAGAGGAAGTAGAAGAGGAGGAGGAGGAAGAGTCAAGAGGTTATTGGAAATTGGTAAAGGAAGTGAGAAAAGAATAAAAAATGATTCTAAAATTTCCAGCTCAGGAGCCTGGGAGATTGATGATGTCGTTAGCTGAAAGACAGACTAGGGGGAAAGAAGTTTCCATTTTCGAAATGCCAGGTCTGCAGTGATGGCTGGCTTCCAGGAGGAATGTCCAGGGGAAAAATGGAACAGGGCAGTGGATGCGGGGGGGGGGGGGGGGGGGGGGGGGGGGGGGGGGGGGGAGGCGGGGACTGGAGAGGGCGTGGCTTCAGGGAAGAGTGATGGACACCCACAGGGAGGGCAGAGGACACTGGGCCAGGAGTTTGGAAGCACCACATCTCCTTGTGGAGAGGTAAGAAGATCAAAGTGGGGAAACTGAGGCGTGCTGGGAAAGGAGAGTCACAGAGCGCCCACGGTGACCTTATAGCCCTTAGAGGAGCCACATGACCTTGGCTACACAACAGCCTCTGCACATTCCTCTCCTCTCCTGGCCTGAACAAGGGGAGAAAGTAACTCCTGCCTATGGGGTTTCCGAGACTAAGTCAGATGCGTGGCATGTCAGAGACATGCTTGGCATGAGCTGGTCCCTCGACTCTTGGTTGGGAGCTCAGTGTGGTGATGTTAAGAGGTAGTGGGACCTTTAAGAGGCGGGGCTGAGTGGGGGGTGGTTAGGCCATTGGGGAAACTATCCCTGGAAGAGATTACGTAGCTCTCTTGCACCCTGAGTTAGTCCTGGCGAGAGGGTTGCTATGAAAAAGGAAACCTGACTGTCCCCACTCTGGTGGCTTCCTGTCTTGCCATGTAGTCCCAGGACTTGGGAGTCTGAGACAGGAGTATTGCAGGTTCAAGGCCAGCTCCATCAACTTTGTGACACCCCCCCCCATTTCAAAATAAAAAATAAAAAACGCTAGGGGTATATCTTGGAAGTAGAATGCCCCTGGGTTCAATCCCCAGGACAAAAAAAAAAAAAAAAAAAGAGTAGCAGAGAGGGAAAGCACCAGATGGATACTCAGACTTACTGATTCCCTGAGCACCTGGGGCCAGCCTTGCTTAAAAGGGCATGGTTAGACGGGACCAGAGATTGTTATGCAAGCTGGTTCAGTAAGCAGACCTAGAGTACTACAGCATTTGGAGGTCATCCCATTAGTCAATGCTGAGCTGGAACCAAAATAGGGGTCTTGGTTTCCTAGGGGTTGGAAATCCTGAAACACTGCCATTGGTATATAAGAGTGGCTGCAACAGGAACTAGAAGGGGACCCCGGAACATTGGAGAAAGTCTTTGACTCCTGTGGGCCTGTGGCAGATTCAGCTGAACTGAGCAAAACTCTCTTGGTGACAGGGGACGCTGACTGCATAGGATCCCCACCAGTCACTGAGTCTGCGGTGGGAGGTTGTGTCGTTCCATGAGTCTGAGGGCCTTCCTAGCAGTGGACAGGTGGGAAGAGCCCCACAGGAGTCCACCTGGCCTTTCCCCAGGGAGCATCAGCCAGCCCTGGACTCAGACGCACTCGCACCCTCGCCCAGAGGTGCAGAGAGAAGGCTTCTGGCCAACTCCGCCCTCTAAGGAGGACGGAAGGTTCATTTCTTTCAAGTCCAAAAGTGGAAGAATGTGACAGTATCCCTGGCCCGAGTCCTGCATTCTCTCCCCATGGATCCGTGGATTTCGAATGCTAATGACTGAAAGGAGGAAATGACATTTCCCCAAACCTATCTGTATTGCTAGCACCAGAAGATCCAGCCACGCTCAGTGAGTTTAGAGACATCTGCTGCTAACTTCCTGGAAAGAACTAAGTGAAGAAGGTTATCACCCAGCGAGCCCTCCTGCAGACTGAGCCATTCAGCAACAGCCAGGAAATGCTGATTATGGAATTTTAGGACCGGGCTATCCCCAAGTCACCTAGTCCAATACCTTCGCCTGTCATATGGGAAAAGGAAATCCCGGAGAATCGGGGTATCTCAGTAAACCGAAGTCATTTGGGGGCATCTAGTCCAACCCTCTCATCTTACAGGTGAGGAGACAGGCTGTAAAGGATTTACCTAAAAGTGCTCAGCTGCCCCAGCTGAGTCTGATTCAGTTCTCCTAATCTGATCCTCTTCTTTTTTGTCCCACCCCAGAATTACTGATCTTTTTGTATTATTGAGAAATCAACCCACAAGTAGCTGTGTCTCCTTCGTAACATCCAGACAGTGTCCCAGCCACTGTCACAACCCAGACCGTCACAACCGGGAGGAGCAACCTCCTTGATTCCCGGGTGAACTTTTCCATGTTTTCAAAACTCCGCATCGACGGGATGATTTCACAACATCAGAATTATATGTTTTCAAGAGGCACTCTTGTACAACATACAATTTTGAGAGGAACATTGGTGGTGAACATCAACAGTTACCCCCCTCCTCCTCCCCCCATCCAATTAAGAAAGCAGAGCTTGGCTCCGGGGCAAGTCGAGACTTTTAAACCTCCGTGACAAATTTGCATAAACACCCTCATTTTAAAATGAAAAATGAAAAAGAAAGCCCAAGCTTCAGATGACAGGCTTTGCTTCAACGCACGCCTCACTGAGTCTCAGCTCTAATTTAATTGTTTCTCTTCCAAAACCGATTTTCCAAGAGCCTTCCAGCTACCGATACCAGCTTTTACAGAGATGAAAAGGCAGCAAGCTTAATTCTCAGGTTCTGTCGCAGAACCTGATGGCTTCTGAGCCAGGGAGTGAGGCCTTGCTTGATGGCACTAATGGGGCTATCTGGGGGCCAGGGGGTGGGGGGGTGCAGCACAGGAAGTAGCTGATGACCAAATGGCACCTCTTTTGAGCCTGTCCAGGAGTGAGCTGAACAGAGCTGGCAAAAGACAGGAGAGAAATGTATTCTTGGAGTTTGTGCAGACCGAGGTTCATATTCCTGGCCAACACCTGCTCATCAGCCTGTGACCCTGAGACTTCCCCCGGGCTCATTGGCAATAATACTGCAGGCCATTGGGTACCGGACGCCATGACCTTGTGTGGGGGGAAGCATGATCTGCAGGGAGTGGGGAGTGGGTTGGCTAAAACTCTCCGGGTCTGGAAATGGTGAACTGTTCTAAACGTGCCCAGCACCTGACCTGGATTCTGTGTTCTCCACGTGGGGCTCGCTGCTCCAAATATATCCAAGAGCCACGTCCTCCCTGCCAGGCTCAGCGCCGCTTTGATGGGGACCAAATGTAAGATCGTCTCAAGGGTGGTCGTGTCACAGGTTAGAAGGAGCTCTGACTAGGGGGCCAGAAGGCCAGGTGTGAGGTTCACTCGGGCTTTCCTAGCTGTCACTGTGGCCTGGGTATCTCTGAATGCCAACATGACACTCATGGAAAATTCCACACTTGATTTCTCACATCACAGGTCAGGCTCAAAATATAGGTGCACTAAAAATGTTATTATATGCCGGGTGTGACGCACGCTTGTCATCCCCGTACTTGGGAGGCTGAGATAGGAGGATCCTGGGTTTGCAGCCAGCCTCAGCTACTTAGTGAGGCACTCCGCAACTTAGTGAGATTTTGTTTCAAAATAAAGAATAGAAATGGGGCTGGGGGTGTAGCTCAGAGGTAGAATGCCCCTGCGTTCAATCCCTAGTTTCTCAAAAAAAAAGTTATTATATGAAGTTACCTGCAGATAGGTGTATAAGGCCCATATGAAACATAAAGGAATTTTGTGTTTAGTGTTTAGATTTGAGTCGTATCCCTAAGAGATCTCATTCTATGTGTACAAATATTCCCAAATCCAAAACCATCAGATATCTGAAATATTTCTGGTCCCCAGCATGTTAGATTCGGGATACCCAACCTGTACTGACCTTGGATTTTTTTCTTTCAAACCCTTCTGTGGCCTCCTGGGCCCAGTGACTGCCGTAAAGATCGGTGCTGTGGCTGTTCTTCCCCAGGGATCTCGTTTCTAGAGGGGGCACGCCTCCGATGAGCTGGAGGTCGCCATGGTAATAACTTGACTCTGGAGAGCACAGTCATTGCTGCCCAGCAGCCAGGCGGCTGGGGGCGGGGGTCACATCTGTGGCAAGGGAAGGGACAGCTTTGGGGTGACACAGGGTCTCATTCATATACTTTGAAGTAGGCAGGCACAGAAGCCGCAAGTTCCCCAGGGGAGCAGGTGCCAGGCCTGTGGTCTCCACAGCTGCGTGTGTGGTTTTCTGACAAACAAGACACCTGAGCTTGGCAACTGGCCCATGAGGAAGAACTACAGACAGAAGCTGGAGATCAAAGATCAAATCACTCGACAAGCACCCAGCTACCAACCACCAGGAGGGCAGGTGTCAGCAAGCTCCCCAGGCCAAGTCCTAGCCCCTCGTGTCTTTGTAAATAAAGTTTTATTGGCACACAGACATGTTCATTCATTACTGTTGTCTCTGGCTGCTTTCCTACAGACCATACAGGCCACGGGGACTACAATATTTATTTGCCCTCTGACCCTTTATAGAAAAAGTCTATGGAACCCTGGGTATGATGGATTTGAAGGTGAAGACAGAGAGGGGGAAAAGATGATTTATCTAGCTTTCTACAGGGAATGGGATTGAACCCAGGGCTATTCTACCTTTGAGCTATACCCTCAGCCTTATTTTATTTTTTATTTTGAAACAGGGTCTCACTAAATTGCTGAGGGCTTCCTAAGTTGCTGAGGCTGGCCCCGAACCAGCAATGCTTCTGTCTCAGCCTCCCAAGTATTAGGATGACAGCTGTGTGCCACCACGCCTGGCTGAGGCTTGCATTCTTTTCAACACTCATCAAATGTGGTTCGTCCCGTCCCAGGCCACTGGAACCCCTTCCTCTCTGCTCTGTACCTTTTGTGAACCTTCAGTCACTCTGCCCTTTGCCCCGAGTTCTTCGTGTGTGTGTGTGTGTGTGTGTGTGTGTGTCTTTAAACCATGTGCACTGTGAGCTTGACCCATCCATCTCTGTGCTGCCCAGAGAGCATCATCCGAGGCTCGGTCTGTCCCAAGCGCTGCTTCAAACCATTCCAAGAATGCAGCAAATGATGAGTGTGCCCCAGGGTCCTCAGCCAAGCCAGCAGGGGAAGCTCCTCCCCTGGGGCCCATGAGCACTGTGCTGGAGCTGGCTCTCTGTCCTCCTCACGCTCCTTGTGGCTGGAGAGGTAAGACTTACCAGTGACACCCTGCACACTTTGCATGTGCGTGTGACAAAAACCCACTTCCCTTATCTCACTTCCCCCCATCACCCGGTGCCTCTGCACTAACCAGTCCGTGCACCTAAGTTAGAAGTTAAATGGCCAGGTAAGCCGCACTAAGTACTGTCCTTGCATGCCAGGGGTGTCACACTGATGTATTTGGGTGCCTGTCATTGCCCCCCCCATATGCCATCCCTGTATAAGCCATTCTGCATGCCCTCCCTATAAGAGTGTGCAGCAGGAGACACTGGCTTCAGGATGCTCGTTAGAACAAGAATCTTCCACACCAGCTCAGCATTACTGTGCAAGCACAGTTTTGTTTTTGTTTTGTTGGGGGGGCGAGGGTGCTGGGGATTGAACCCAGGGGCATTCTACCTCTAAGCTACACCCCCAGCCCTATTTTATTTATTTATTTATTTATTTATTTATTTATTTATTTATTTATTTATTTATTTATTTATTTATTTATTTATTTATTTGTGGTACTACCCAGGGGCATTCTACCTCTGAGCTACACCTCCAGCCCTATTTTTATTATTTATTTTTATTTTTATTTTTATTTTGAAGTAGGGTCTCACTAGGTTGCTGAGGGCCTCACTAAGTTGCTAACACTGGTCTTGAACCTGTGATCCTCCTATCTCAGCCTCCCAAGCACTGGGATTACAGGTGTGTGCCCCATGCCCAGCTTGCAAGCACTTAGACATCTGTTCTCTCTACAAGTATTCAGCAGCCATTCACCGCTCACCCAGCACATTCCTCCAGTGACCCAGGGACGAGGCAGGACAGGAAATGTTTTCCCCATTTTGAAGAGACTGAGTTTGGATAAGCAAATTGACTTGCCCACGGTCTCCCAGCTCCAGAGGGATGGAGACCAGGCTCAGCCTCCAGAGGACCTGCCACCCCACCAACTCGCACGTTCCCAACTGGTTCTGGAGGCCCAGGGAAGCTCTGGTTTGTCGGAGGAAGGGCTGCATGCTGTGCTGACTCCACGTTCAGAATATTCCCCAAAAGCCTCAGTGGCTGGAAGCTCGCGTGCAGAGCAGGGAGCCAGACACGCTGCCCCAGAACTGGGGGATTTGATGTCTCAGCTCTGACCTCGGTTTCTCCATCCACCCTGCCACTGCAGCATGAGCTCAAATGAAAGCCCCAGGTGTTTGTTAGGATGGGCGACACTGTCTTGGCGGTAGGCTTTCCCGCCCTAGTCTCCAGCGTGGTGGGAAATGGACGTCTCTGGAGCCAACATGGCCACAGCCCCCAGCTCAGCTTCCCAGAAGTCGCCTGTCTGTACCCGTCTTTAGGGCACCTCTCAACGATGACAGTTCTCATTTCTGTCACAAGTGTCTCTGGGTGACCTCCTGTCATTTCCTGCACGAATGTGTGTCGTGCAGGGAAGGCGTGTCAGCTACTCCCCTTGCAATCATTCGGGGCTTGTGGACAAGCGGCTCGAATCTTTGTTCATCCATCAAGAAATAAAACATTGAATCTGTCTCCTCTGCCAAGCATTTTGCTGCCTACTAGGGAGAGAGAAAAAGGAAGGGGTGAGAATCCCTGGTCCTCTGTCTGGTGGTAAATGCCTGTGTGCCAGGTCCCAACAGAAAGAGGGAAGCATGGCGGAGGGGGGAGGAGTGGGAAAGCAGAGCTTCCTGGGGTGATGTTGGACTGGGCACTGCAGAGTGAATAGGAGCTGGCCAGAGGGAGAAGAAGGAAGGGCTGCAGGGAATGGGGTGTGCAGAGGCTCTACGGGGCGGGGCTTAGGGTGATGGTGAGTTGCCCAAGAAGCTGGGCACGGAAGGGGATTGAGAGGTGGGGGCTGCACATTTCAAGATCCTTGAGTGCAAAGCTGGAGAGCCGGGTTTTTTTGTTTGTTTGTTTTTTTCTGTTGTCCCTTTGTTCCTGCAGCATGGCAGGGTAGAGATGACTTAGCCGCCTGCTTCTAGAGGGGCACACAGGACAAGGAGGGCACAATATGATCCTGGAGTCCCCTCCTAGGGGACTAGCGTACAAAACAGGTCGCTCAGGCTGAGAAATCCCCCTTCCCCGCAGCATGCAGCTCTTAACCATCACTCTCCCTGCCTCTTGTTCATTACCTCCCTTCCTCTGTGGGCCGCTGTCTCAGCCCATTTTCTGATGCTGTACCAAAGTACCTGAGGCTGGGAGATTTTGAGAGAAGAGAAGTTTGCCTCGCTCATGATTATGAAGGCTGTTCTCCTGGAGAGGACCTTCTTGCTGTGTCATGATATGGTACAGCAAGGGTGCTAACTGGGGTTTCTCTCTTCTTAGAAAGCCACCAATGTCATCATGATAATCGTGACATCATGTGATCCTAATTACCTGCCAGAGGCCCCACCCCCTAAGTACCATTAACCTGTGAATTGGGGCACCACAGATCCAACACATGGACTTTGGAGAGATGTGTTCAAATCATAGCAGCTGCTATAAAGTGGCTTCTGAGGCCCTTTAAAATCCAGAACTTTGTCATTTAAGTCCACATCAAAAGCTAAACCAGTTAGAATATTGGGTTTGGCTGTATTACTGTAATAGGGATTTGAAGCTGTTTTTTGTTTGTTTGTTTTGAGTATGTATGTGGTACTGGGAATTGAACCCAGGGACATTCTACCTCCAAGCTACACCCCAGCTCTATTTTATTTGGAAACAGGATCTCGCTAGGTTGATGAGAGTCTCACTAAGTTACTGAGGCTGTCCTTGAACCTGCGACCCTCCTGTTTCAGCCTCCCAAGTACAGGGATTACAGGTACATGCCACCACACCCGGCCTGAAGATAGTCATCCTAACTCATGAGGCAGGTTTGAGGATTCGAGATCATATTTGTAAGGTGTTTGTGTCTATGTCTAGCTCACACAGGCTGCCGGTGGTCCATCACCAGTTTTGTTATTGTTGACGATGATGTTGTTATTATTACTTATTGAAGGCTCTGGGCAGCGGACCGGCCAGAGCGGAGCAGGGCATCAGGAATGCTCAGAGCCTCGCCGTCCATTCTTCCCTCGGCCCCCTGGGAGTATCAGTGAGCAGTCTCAAAAATGATCTCCTTCCTCTTTCCGAAATGACTTGTCAAAAAGGGCCTGAGCAGCAAGATTTATGAGGCAGAACTGGAAACAGAAAGCGCAGGGCGAGGGGAGTGGGCAGAAGGAGCCACGCGGGTTACTCTGGCCCAGCTCCCTCCTACCAGGCACTGGGCTCCAGGCTCCATGGTGGAGGCAGCCGCCTGGCCTCCCAGGGGCGGCCTCCGGTCTCAGCAGGTCACACGTTTCTGGGAGATGGTTTCTTTCTCCAAAACTGCTGACTAATAAGGGGCATTTAAAATATGAAGTCCTTTTCTTAGAACGAATGTTTGGTTTAACTGAATTCATGGGGCACCTGCTCCAGTCCCTAGACTTTGCCCCCAGAGAATTACGGTGAGTAAGACATGACCCCGGCCCTGGAGGGGCCCCGGACAAGAGAAGTGCTCCGGATGAGCTGCAGACAGCAGCACCTACAGCGGGTGTAAGAGTGGGGACCCTGGGGAGGGTGCAGGGGCCAGGGGGAGTCCAAGCTGGCGTCAGACAGCCGGTGGGCAGTTCAGGCAAAGGGGGCAGTGTGCAAGGATGCAGGGGACCAAGGCCATCGAGGCAGGGAGCCACCAGAGCTAAAGATGAAGGTCAGACCAGGGAAGGAGGACATTCACGAGGACGGGGTGGGGCTGACGGAGAGGGCAGGCCGGAGGCCCTCCGCTCATCTTAGCCCTGACTAGGCTGCCAACTCCCCGAAGGCAAAGCAGTCGCCTTCCTGCGTCCCCAAACTCGGGTCATGTCCAGTCACGGAGTGAGAGACACACGAATGTTTATCGAGTGCATACTGACGGGTGAGAGGCGTACATGTTTGATCCATGTTTTCAAAAATGTATTCTTCAACCAAGAGATTAATACTGATGAATGTCTCAAAGAGGGACAAACGTACCCACTAGTTACTTATTGCTGTCAGGGCCAGGGCCCTTGCATTCGTAGTCTTGTCCGGTTTAACACTTCCGACAGCCCTCCTGTCCCCACGCGACGAATGCAGAAATTGAAGCTCAGAGAGCGTACACGTGTTGGCTGAGACGGCGAAGGTCGTGGCGGAGACGACATCCGAGAGCAGGTATCTTCATATAGAGTCTCTTTCTGACACAGTGCACACACATGACAGAAGAAGCACGTTTCCAGACACTCAAGGAAAGCACACGCTATGTCATGGTGTGAGTGTGCGTGTGTGTGCATGAGAGAGAGAGACTGTGAGAGAGTGTGTGTGAGTATGTATGCGTGTGTGAGTGTGTATGTGTGTGAGTGTGTATGTGTGTG
>PVLC010049576.1:0-10389 GCA_004027655.1 Graphiurus murinus | reverse complement strand
CTCTGGGCCCTCTCCCCCTCCTCCTCGAGGCAGAGGGTGGGGGCGGGGCGGCACTGTCTCGGTCCGATGCAGATGGGCCCCACCTGTGGCTCTGCACTCCGAAGGGCGCCCCCTGGAACCACTTGGTGGCTGTGGAGGCTGTGGACATGGCGCTGGCGTGACCCCTGCCACAAGTCCCGCGGGAGCCTGGCCTCCACTGCTCGCCACGGGCTCTCCCTGCGCTGCCGGGCAACCCGCCTTGTGACCCGCGGAGAGGCGTCGGCGGCTGTGCCCACGTGGCGCCCCGCCCGCACCGGCCTGACCCAGCGGTCAGCTGGGTGTTTCCAGGCTCTCCTTGCCGGATGGGTCCAGGGTTCCCCGGCAGATTTCACGGCCCCTCCTGGTGTTGAATATGGAGGCTGCCTGGTCGAGCTCAGGACAGCGCCTGGTGTTATAGAGTGTTACCTAAACTAGGTCATTTAATCTTCACAGCCGCCTGAAGAGACAGATTATCAGATCCATTTCACAGATAAGAATGCAAAGGAGGAGGTGCCTTGCCGAGAGAGCCCTGGTGCAGGAGGTGCTGCCTATCACTCATCTCCGGCCCACGGGAAATGGAAGCCCGCCAGAGTGCGCCAGAGTGCCGACTTGGGCAAAGGGGGGAGAGGCGTGGAGGCACGGAGGGCAGGAGTGAGGCTGGAGAGATGGGACCTCAGCACTCATGGGCCCCCAGACACCCTGACAACCACCCTGTGCAGACACTGCAGACTACCCGGGCCCCAAAGGTGGTCCCTGTCCTGAGAGTCTGGTGGGGAAACCTGATCCCGTGGTGAGGTTGGGGGCCCAAGGGAGAGAGGGAGGCCTCTGACCCAACCTGTGGGTGGGCAGGTCAGAGAAGGCTTCCTGGAGGAGGAAAATTCCAGACTCCACATAGAAGCAGATATGACTTGCCAGGTAAAGAAAGGAGCTGAGGGTGTGGCCCCCAGTAGGCATAGCTGGCATAGTCTTCCTCCTACCTTACCCTCCCCACCATCTCCGGGGTGTGTTAGGAGATTTTCTAGCATCTCCATGATCACCTGTGACCCAGTGGCCTTAGGCAAAGGTGGCAGAAATCTGTGTCCCATTCCTTGGTCACAAGATTAAAGCTAGAGAGAGGTAGGATGTTCCCTGGGTCCTGCAACCACGCCCTGGCAATCTGGACCAGAGGCACAGTGGGTCTCCTCACAGGCCCCACCCAATACCCTTCTGACATCCCAAGCTGAATTAATTAATTAATTAACTTAATTTGTTTTGATACTAGGGATTAAACTTAGGGCATTCTACTCCGAAGCTACATCCCCAGTCCTATCTATCTATCTATTTAATTTAGAAACAAGGTCTCACTAAGTTGCTGAAGCTGATCTCCAACCTGAGATCCTCCTGTTTTAGCCTCCCCAAGTACTGAGATTACAGGTGTACACCACCATGCCCAGCTCCAAGCTGTAATTTAAATAAAGGTGAACCCCCGGCTGGACATTTGGCTTCCAGGCCTGGGGGGAGTAGGGCCCTGGCTGGCAGAGTGTCCACACTACACCACTGAGCTGATGGCCAGAGGCAACAGGCCTCAGGATTATATGCAAAATAAACATCTGGAGTCACCCAAGCCTAGCCTCCGCCTCTCCCCAGTAGGTTGACCTTGGGCAAGTCGCTGCCCTCTCTGTATCTCTGCATGCTTATCTGTGAAATGACGCTGATAATCTGTCTCAATAGGCTGCTCTGAAGATTAAATAATCTAGTTTAGATAGCCCTCTAATTTAACACTCTAACACACCTAATTTAGGGCACATGGCAGAAACTCAATAAGGTCATCCCCAGCCCTTGGAAAGGGCCTTGCAGAGGCCCACAGGCGGAGACTCTCTGATCCACTCCTGGGTAAGTACATGCCCCATAGTGAGTGTTCAGTAAATATTTGTTCAGTGAGGAATGAATGAATAAGTGAATGGAGTCCGACTTCCTGGTAACACACAAGTCCTCGGATCACTGATTCCTAGCTGGTGGCCTTAGGCAAGGTGCCCTCCCCAGCTTCAATTTCCTCATCCAGGAAGCTGTTTTTAGGTACCTGGGAGGCAGGGATGTGCAGAGGAGGCCCTCCCACCACCTGGGGCGGCTTGGGTAGCTGGGTATCCGCAGCAGTGCCTAGACCCACCTGCAGCTGCTCTGCTGCTTCTCTCTCGGCCTGAGCCCCTTGGCTCTGCAACCCATGGAGGAGTGATGGAGGCTGAAAGCCAAGGTCCATTGGGCCAGGAGTCCTGGCTGCCAGGCAAGCCAGAACAGGCAGGGCGAGTCAGCTCTGCGGCAAGGCAGCCCGTCCTGGGCAGCCCAGTGCTTCCCAGGCATAGCGACTTCCTTATCCAGGCAACTAACTCGTTCCCTCCCTTAGGTGCTATTGTAACCTCCTTCACTCTCATTGCAAAGGAAACTAAGGCTCAAAACGAAGGATAAATTGTCCTGGTCACATCTGGTGAGGTATAGAGTCACACGGTGAACGTGGGACTCAGTTGCATTTGAGAGCTCCCTGGCTGCAAGAGTTTAGCCCACCCAGACTCAGGAGCCCTGTGTCCTTCTCAGCCAGGGTCCAGGCCCCTGAGAGGAGCCTGTAGCCACTGCCTTAGCCCCTACTTCCTGCCACTTCTTCCCCAGACTCCATGAGCTCCAGCCATATGGCTGCTCTGTCCCTAGGACACACCCTGCATGGAGAAACCTCTGACCTTTGCAGACCTTTCCACAAACCCAATCACCCCCCGCCCCCCAGCACCTACTCATCCTCTCAGGCAGACAAAAGCCAAGCTCACTCATCAGGATGGTTATTATCAAAGGCAGTAGAACAAGACACACACTGGCAACGATATAGAGAAAGTGGAACCTTTGTCCATTTCTGGTGGGAAAATCAAATGGTGCGGCTGCTGCAGAAAGTATGACAGTTTCTCAAAGAATTAACCAGAATTAATATTGTTGCCAGGGGACCCACAGAGACACACCAGACTCCATAGTGCCAAAGAGATCGCTTTATTTATCGGCTGGCCAGGGCAAACAGCCTGAATACTGTCTCACGGAATGTTGGTGTAGGCCAGTTTTATACCCCTTGGTTACAGAGTTGGGGGTACGGAAAAGTCACGTTTTTATGGCTATAAAATCATTACCTCGACCGACAAATGCCAGGTGTTTCTTCAGGATAGACAACATATCTTGCTTAGATGCTATCTTGTGGTCAAAGCAGCTTCCTCATACCATGCACAGCAAAGCAGTTTACAGAAGCAGATAATGGCAATTAAAATTCCTTTTTACATCCTGGTTTAGTTACGGGGTGCCCCTCTGACCTTTAGTCAAAGGGCAAGGGGAGAGCTTGCCTAAGACTTTTACCTAAAAATGGATATATATGGTTTCAATATATGATCCAGCAATCCCACTTCTAGGTATAGATCAGAATTAAAGGCAGGAACCCAAACATGTATTTGTATACTGCTTCTAGCAGCATTGCTCAAAGTAGCCACAAGGTGGAAGTGACCCAAGTATACACCCAGGGATGAACAGATAAGATGCAATATACACAGACAACGAAATATTACTCGGTCATAAAAAGAAAGAAAATTCTGGTATGGACTACAACATGAATGAAACAAAGACATTATGCTAAGTAATATAAAGCAAACACATATATGGAATTATATGCATAATTCCATATATATGAAGTACTAGAGTAGTCAAGTGCATAGACACAAAAAATAGAATGGTTGTTACCAGGCTATGGGACAAGGGAAAAACAGAATGGTAGTTATGTGTTTTTTTTGTTTTTGTTTTTGTTTGTGTTTGAGTGTGTGGTACTGGGGATGAAACCCAGGGGCATTCTACCTCTGAGCTACACCCCTAGCCCTATTTTATTTTTATTTTGAAATAGGGTCTCACCAAGTGGCGAAGGGCCTTGCTAAGTTGCTGAAGCTGGCTGAGAACCTTCAATCTTCCTGTCTCAGCCTCCCAAGTACTGGGATTACAGCCACCATAATGCCCAGCTTAAAGTTATTATTTAATTATATGAAGTTTCAGTTTAGGTAGATGAAAAGATTTCAGAGATAGAAGGGGTGATGGCTACATGGCAATGTGAGTGTACTTAACACCACTGCACATGGTTAAACATGGTTAAAAAGGTAAATTTTATGTTAAGTTTATGTTGCCAGTTTTTTTTTTAATCCCTAAACCTTCTGGGAATATACCCCTGATACTTCCAAGCAGGTGAGAGAATAAGTTTCATCTCATGATTTCCAGAAATTTACAGTACCAGCTTCTTCATTAAAAATTATTACATGTATGAAATTTTATATCGAAAAATTAACAGGTGAAAAACCACATCAAAATGTTTTGATTTACCTTTTTACTGCTAAAGTCAAATGTTTCCCCTAAGTTCACTAGTGGGCCCAATTTCCCCTTTTGAAGACTCTGGTGTGTTTTCTAAGAGGAGGCAGCAGAGGTGGTAGGAGCCAGGTCCCAGGTGGAATGAGGAGGGATCCAAAGTCCAGACCTAATACAGATCCGGCCTATAGAGGACTCCACCCTGCAGCAGAGAGCGAATGACCCAGTCTGCACGCTAGAGGTCTGGGGACTGCTCCAGTCCTGGGAGGGAGACTGGGACCACACGTGGGGTGCAGGACAGGATGGGTGCCAACAGGGAGGAGGGGAGCAGCAGTGACCTGGAGCAGCCATTTATCAGGATGTGTCTCCCTTCCACATCCTCATGTCACAGAGCAAGAAAGTAGAGAAGACAAATCATATTGTTAGGGTTGGAGAAGAGGGATTGGAATCAGCATATGGAAGCCATAGCTTCCTACCGGGGTGCACTGATGAGCAGAAAGAAAGCCCTTGTGGAAAGCCTGATGAATAATGGCCAGAGAAAGAGAGGAAAGTGGTGGCAGACTCCACAGCAGCAGGGGTGAGGGTGCTCTGCAGCTGGCAGGGCGGGTCCTGACAGAGAGCTGCTCATGCAGGGCAGAGAACACAGAACATGGCTCAGGGAAGAAGGGGCTGGCAGGCCTTGGGCAAACTGGGATTCCAGGCCTCCTTGGGCACGCCCCAGTTCTATGACCTGGGCAGGTCCCTTTCCTCCCCTCAGCTGAGCAGAGAGTGAAAACTCACTTCTGCCTAGCGCCAGGGTTTGCCAGCGTTTAGCAATGCACCTGTTTTTCTGGCACACCTGGTTCTGCAATGCTGATGTCTAGCAGAGCAGCGAAAGCGGAAACTGCTATAACTGGGCGCTCCCAGGCCGGCGCAGCGACCCACCCACCGGCGGGAGGCGCCGGGGACAGGGACAGGGAGGAGGCCGCGCCCTGGGCCTCTGCGCCGCGCTCTCTTGGGGGCGCCCGCATCCGCTGCCCTCTGCGGCTTCTTGGGGGTAGGCAGGAGGCCAGGGGAGCTGCGGGGCAGCGATGGCGGAGTCCGAGGCCGCAGCCGACGACCTAGAAGCCCTCATCGACGACCTGGACTACCTCCCGGGCCACTTCCACCTGGAGATGCAGCTGAACTTCGAGCCCCGCTCGCCGGCCCCGCTGCGCGCCCGGGACCTGAAGCTGCAGCGCGAGGGCTTGCGGCAGGAGCTCGAGCTGGCGGCCGCCCCGCAGCGGCCCGCCGTGCGGCACCTCCTGGGAGCCTTCGCCTTCTACCTGGAGGAGCTGGACGAGGCCCGCGAGTGCTTCCTCGAGGTGGCCCGCGAGGACCCGAGTAACCTCAATGCCTGGGCCAATCTGGCGCACGTGTACGGGCGGCTGGGCCGGGAGGAAGAAGAGGAGGAGTGCGCCGCGCGGCTGGCCAGCCTCATGGGCCTAGAGGAAGACCCCGAGGCCGCCGGGGACCCCAAGCTCCTCGCAGCGCGCTGCCTGGCGGAGCAGGGCTACGCGCACGGCTTCGACGTGGGCTGCGCCAGCCCCGAGGAACTAGCGCGGGTGCTGGCGGGGGGCATCGCGCTCTACGACAAGGCGCTGAGCTACGGGCAGCAGGTGGGTGACACGCCCTCCCGCGGCTGGAAAGGCTGTGGTCCTGAACCCTTTGGGCTCCCTCAGTCCTGGTCCTTGGCCCGCGGAATGTCTTTCCAATGTGCACCCCCATTCCTGAGGCAGACTGGGCTCATCGCTTAGCTTTCCTGAGCCAGGGGGTGGGCTCTAGCGAGGCTGCCTTCCTAGCTCTCTGCCAGTCTGGCCAGTTGACCCCTCTCCCTTGCTCCTCCCAGCAAGTTCCCCTCCCGTGCCTGTGCACACCCACCTATAAAGGGCACCACCAGACAGCATTCCTACCGCCACTTTCCCACCCCATCCCCAACCATTAGGACCCGGAATCCTGTCCACTCCACCTCCTATCTCTCAAGGCCCACCCACCCTCCTAACCCCCCTCAGTCAGCCCAGCCTCCATAACTTCCCTCCGGTGCTGGTGCAGCCGCCTTTCTCCTCCCTGTGTTCCTGCCTTCCCGCTGGACCTGTCTGCTTCCTCCTCTTCTGTGCTGCCAGTGTAGTTGCTCCATCTTGCTGACCAAGTCCCTGGGCCTCCCCTCTGGCTGGCAGGTGAATCCGAGGCTGTTGGGCAGGCATTTGAGGCCCCTTCCTCTTCATGTCCCCTTCCAAGCCAGGCTTTTGCCACCTTCTGCTTCTCTGCTTTCCCCTGTGGAAAGCAGCTCACTCTGTCCCATTCTCAGCCTCTTCCTGAGGTTCTGCTCCACCTTTGCCTGGGAGGTTCTCTTCAGTCTTGGGTTTGTCACTGACATCCCCTTCTCTAGAAGCCTCCACTAACTTCCCAGGGGAGGTCAGAGCCTCCTCTGAGCTCCCATAGCACTGCTCCTCCCGTCCGTCTACAAGTCTGTCTCTCTAGCTCAACCTCAGAGGGCTCTGAGAGCAGGAACAATGTCCTGCTCTGCTACTGTAAACCCAATAGCTGGCACACGGTGGTATCTTCAAGGGACTGTGACCCTTCACCTATCTCCCCAGCTAAGAAGCCTCCTCTGCTCCTAAGCTAAATGTCAATATGACCAGCACAAGGGGCCTGCAGGGGCCCAGGTCCCAGTTTTAAATCCTGAGCCTGTGACTCTGAATGCCAGGCTGTCCGGCATGGATGGCACAGGCAGTGGTGCCGGGGCTGAGTGCAGTTGTGGCCGCAGGTCCCAGCAGCAGAGCAGGCAGGGTCTAGAGAGCCTGGACCAGGAGCCCGGAGGCCCAGTTCTCATTGTAGCAGCAGCGCTACCCACAGTGGAGCCTTCTCTGTGTGCGGTGCTTTCCCCAACTGTGAAATGGGTGCAGGAAGGGAAGACTATATGGTCTCTGAGGTCCTTTTCTGCTCTCAGGAGGTGTTTGATGGGGGAGAGCTTCCTGGAGGAGGTGAGCAGAGAGGCAGAGACTTCAGTGTAGAGCAAGCAGAAGCCAGCTGCTCCCTCTGCAGAGTCAGCACAGCCTCGGTGGGAACTGCCCAGTGAGTGAACGCCCAGAGGAGAAAATGGAAAGCAGGGCACCCGGTGCCCCAGGGAGGGAGCAGTTGTTTCAGGGGGGTGTGGCTGCCAGGCTCTGCTCATCTGTGGGCCTGGCCTGGCCGCTGTGCCTCAGGTCTGCAGAGAGCGGCTGTGGTCAGGGGAGAGTTGGGGATGTGGACCCCTCAACTGTCTCCTGAGAAGATGAGAGCATGCTTATAAAGTACCTGCACAGAGTAGGTACTCAAGAAATAGTCACAGTCATGACAGTGATGATAATATCAGGCAGTTAGAGCCAGGAGGCTGTGTCGAGCCCCAGCTCTGTTGTTATTTAGTTGTGTGACTTCGGACAAGTCACTTGTCATCTCTGGTCTCAGTGTCTCCTTCACAGGACAGTTATGTAGTGGTCTCTACCTTAGATTGACTGATTATCCAGCTGAATTATGGATTGAAAGTACCCATAATCTGGTAAATTCTGGGGCTGTCTGAGAGACATTTACTGAACTTCTTTTTTTTTGGTGGTGGTGGTATTGGGGATTGAACCTAGGAATATTCTACCTCTGAGCTCCACCCCCAGCCCAATATTTTATTCTTTATTTTGAAACAGGGTCTCACTAAGTTGCAGAGGGCCTCACAAGTTGCTGAGGCTGGCCAAGAACCTATGATCCTCCTGTCTCAGCCTCCTAAGTACTGGAATTACAAGCATGTGCCACCACGCCCAGCCCCAGCCCTATTTTTTAATTTTTATTTTGAAACAGGGTGTTGCTAGGTTGATGAGAGTCTCACGACTTGCCGAGGCTGTCCTCAAACCTGTGATCCTCCTGTCTCTGCCTTCCAAATACTGAGATTACAGGCATGTGTGATCACACCCAGCTTACTGAAGTTCTTTATATTTATTGAGCACCTACTATGTGCTAGACCCTGTCTTTAAGAAGTTCCTGCAGCCAAGAAGCTCATGGACAAAGGAGGAAATAAATGTTCATTCTTTCATTAACTCCTCTTACCAAAGCCCTTCCCCTAGGAGAGGAGGCCAAAGGGACAAATCAGAGATGTGTCTGCAGCTGGCTGAGGTCACAGGCCTGCATCATGGGACAGATATCCTTAGGTGTTGTACAACCAGAGATCGCACTTTGTGAACCAAAAACAGGGCCCTGGAGGCTGGCAATGGAAGTGCACATTGGGACCAAAAGTGGAGTGACCTTGATGGAGTTCCAGAGAAGGAACGCTCCCTCTCAGCACAAGTGGCCAGAGTACCGGCCAGAGTGCACTGGTAGGAATAGGTGAGGGCCCTCCAGCAGCTGTGTGGTATGTGCAAAGGCCCTGCAGTGGGAGCCTGCAGAGCATGAGGACTTCAGGGACAGCTGGTCTGGAGCAGGACACAAGGCCTGGAAGAAGTGCAGCCCAAACTCTCCTGGGGAAGAGCGCATACCGGCCCCGAAGGATTGCTGACAGGGTCTTGGGAATTGGGTTCTCACCTCCCTTGTGGTGTGTGTGTGTGTGTGTGTGTGTGTGTGTGTGTGTGTGTGTGTGTGTGTTTTACTGGGGATAAAACCCAGGAGTGTTTACCTCCAAGCTACACCCCAAGACCAATTTTATTTTTTATTTTGAAACAGGGTCTTGCTAGGTTGCTGAGAGTCTCACTCCTGTCACATCCGCCCAAGTAATGGGATTTCAGGTGTCACCATGCCCAGCTTTTCTCGCCTTCTCCTTTAGTCACTTTCCTCTTACTTCCTTGGACCCTACTTGTCAGCAATTCTAATCAACTTGTAGTTCTCCAAACAGCATGCTGGTTCACACCTCTCCAGGTAGGCACTGTTCCCTCTGCCTGAAAAGCAAACTCCACCTCTCAAAACCCAGCTCAAATGCCACTTCCTCCTGGAAGCCTTCTTCACAGGACTGCACACAGTAGTATCAGTGACTGACCCCTCTGAGCACCTTCGGGACTTGCCCTGATCCTCACAAGAGCTCTATGGCCCTGACTCACAGATGTGGGAACCGAGGAGTGGTAAGCAGCCTGTCTAGTGCACAGATCCAGTAAGCAGCAGAGGAACCCACTCCACTCCCCTGGAAGGGTCAGGAAGTGAGGGTGAGATAAGGCTGGGTGGGAGGAAGACCCCTCACAGGAAACCCAAGGTGGGGCAGTGTGGAGAGAGAGGAGGCGGGTGGGTGTCACAGAGATCAGGAGGATAAGGGCAAGAGCAGAGTCAGAGTCAGGGCCAGAAAGAGGGGAGGGACCACTGCTGGAATGGCCACCACCGGCGGGTGCAGAGCTGTGGGCGCAGTCGGCCCCAACCTGTGCTGCGGCAGGGGATTTCCCACCTGTGAGGCTGAGATACCTGCAGGAAGGGAAGAGCCCCAGGAACTCAGTGGATAAAGAACTGCTGGGAGCCAGGAAAAGCTGCTCATCTGGCCACCCAGATTACAAAGCAAAAGGCTGTAACATTAGTGATTCTGCTCATCATTGGAAAATAAGCAGTGTTTGTGCGTGAATGGTCTGTTTGACTTCCATTCTCTGCTCTTCATTCCCTTTCTCTGACTTAAGGGACAAAAAAAGAGCAGGTGGTCCCTTCCCGTCACCCCGCATACACATAGTCGCTAGGGGATTCCTAATGGCAAATCTCCAGGTCTAGGGGTCATCAAGTTAGATGACCTTGCAGTTAGAGCCTTGCAGTTAGATAGACCAGGTGAAACTTCCGCCTCCATTGCTAGTGGGCTATAGCATGTCATTTCACTCCTCTGAGCCTCAGTTTCTTATCTGCAAAGTGGGGTTCTATCATGGGCTCCCAGGGTTGCTGTGGTGATGTCGGGACATGAGAGCACAAGGGGGTACATGTGGAGTCATGCTTGGTCCTCCCTGCCCATGGGGATCATGCTTGGTCCTCCCTGCCCACCCTCTGACCCCTGTACTGCATTTGATGTTGCTTTTTTCTATTTCTTTC
>PVLC010049575.1:0-10615 GCA_004027655.1 Graphiurus murinus | reverse complement strand
CCACCACGCCCGACTCATGTATCTCCACTTTTCTTGAATTAAATCTCTGTCTTTGTCTCTAACTGGTGCATGTTGAAATTATTTTCACCACGGAAGCCAAGGATCCCAAGGGTCCTGAGGTGAATTTCTCTTTCCCAAACTAGGGACTCCTCAGGACTCTCCACAGAATTATCATGTTTTTCCATGAAAGGTTTTTTTGTTTTTGTTTTTGTAGTACTGGGGATTAAACCCAGGGGCATTCTACCTTCAAGCAATACCCCCAACCCTAATTTTTATTCTTTATTTTGAAACAGGGTCTCACTAAGTTGTGGAGGGCTCACTAACTAGCTGAGGGTAGCCACAAACCTGCAACCCTCCTGTCTCAGCCTCCCAAGAACAAGTGTGCGCCACTGCACCCAGCTAGGATCACAAGTTTGAGACCATCTTGGGAAGCTAAGGGAGACCTTGTCTCAAAATAAAAGAAAAAAGATTGGGAGTGTAGATGAGTGGTGGAGTGCTTGCCTAGCATGAGCAAAGTCCTGGGTCCATTTGTTGGACACACACACACACACACACACACACACACACACACACACACACACACAATGTCCAGATCCTCTCATTCTGATTTAATTTTATAGGATGAATCCAGGCACAGATTTTATTTTATTTTATTTATTTATTTTGCGGTACTGGGGATAGAACCCAGGGGCATTTGACCTCCAAGCTATGCCTCCAGCCCTATTTTTTATTCTTTATCTTTGAAATAGGGTCTCACTAAGTTGCAGAGGGCTTCACTAAGTATCTGAGGCTGGCTGCAAACCTGTGATCCTCCGGTCTCAGCCTCCCAAGTACTGGGATTACAAGCGTGTACCACCATGCCCGGCCAGGCACAGATTTTTTTAAAAGCTCCTCAGAGCCTGGCATAGTGCTGCACACTGTGTCCCAGAAAGAGAGTAACGTTTAAGCCCTTGGGGAGAGGACTTTTAAACCTTCCTGAGGTTTTCTACTGTCCTTTCATGACTCATCATAATTGGGTTTGGGGGGACCAATGACTTTTGTACAATTTTGATCCTTAATTTGAATGATTATCTGTGGGCTGGTCAGGGCCTTGATTCCCTGGTGCCTGTCAGTCTCTCTCAGTTTCCTGCTCACCTCCCCCAACCTCACAGAAGGGGAGATGCAGATGGCCTCTGTAATTCTTCCTGTTCCCAGGTCCTCTGCCCAGCCTCATTATGATCCAACAGAATCTACTTGTCAAACCTATGTTCCCTAAATCACATCCATCTTTGTGTGTGTTATGTAGTGCTAAGGATCAAAGTGAGGGCCTTGTGTGTCCTAGGCAAGCACTCTACCATTGAACTACATCCCCAGCCCTACATCCATTTTTTTTTTTCTTTTGCAACACTGGGGATTGAACCCAGGGGCATTCTACCTCTGAGCTACACTCCCACCCCTATTTTATTTTTTTTATTTTGAAACAAAGTCTCACTAACTTGCAGAGGGCCTCACTAAGTTGCTGAGACTGGCCACAAACCTGCGATCTCCCTGTCAGGGGGTAATGTGTTGATGCTTCAATTCAGGAATTCAGAATCGGAGGGGTCCTTGGCTTCTATGGCAGAACTGGTCAGAGACACAGACAAAGATTTATTTAGAAAAATGGGGGGATGCCAGGCATGATGGTGCATGCTTGTAATCCCAGCATTTGGGAGGCTGAGACTGGAGGATCGGGGTTCGCAGCCAGCCTTAGCTACCTAAGTGAGGCACTCTGAAACTTAGTGAGACCCTGTTTCAAAATAAAGAATAAAAAAAATAGGGCTGGAGGTGTAGTTCGGAGGTAGAATGCCCCGGAGTTCAATCCCCAGTACCGAAAAAAAAAAAGAAAAGAAAAGTGGGGGGATGCTTGACAGTCTCCCAAGTACTGGGAATACAAGCATGCACCACCACACCCAGCTTTTAAGGATCCTTTGTTACATCTCAGAAATTTTGGCGGGGAGATAGGCCTATAGGATTAAAGGTGAGAGAGCCTTTTGGGGATGTTTGCCTAAGGGAAAACAGACCCTGTAGGCTGAAGTTAAGAATCATCATGGAGTTTTTAGATTTAAAGCTACAGTATTACTTGGGAGGCTGAGACAGGAGAATCACAGGTTCACAGCCAGCCTAAACTACTTAGTGAGGCCCTCTGCAACTTAGTGAGACCCTATTTCAAAATAAAGAACAAAAAATAGGGCTGGAAGTGTAACCCAAAGGTAGAATGCCCCTGGGCTCAATCCCCAGTACTAAAAAAAAAAAAGCTACAGTCTTCTTTTTTCCTCTCTCCTCTTCCATTTGTCTTCTTTCTATGCATTACTTTTATTTTTCCTATCCAACCTCACTCTCATTTCAGCCTCCCAAGTACTGGGAGTGCAGGCATGCGCCATCACACCTGGCTTAGATCCATCTTTTTAGCTAAATGTTTCCGTAAGATAGATTCATTCATTCATTCATTCATTCATTCATTCAAAGTACTGGGGCTTGAACCCAGGGCAGGCACTCTTCCACTCAACTACATCCTCACTCCTTTTTTATTTTGAAACAGAGTCTTGGCTAAGTTGCCTAGGCTGGGATTACAGATGTGTGCCACTGCACCCGGCTAAGATTTTTAAATTAAATAAACCAATGGGCATGGTAGAGCACACCTGTAATCCTGGTCGCTTGGGAGGCTGAAGCAGGAGAATAGCAAGTTTGAGGCTAGCCTGGGCAACTTCACTAAGACTCTTCTCAAATTAAAAAATAAAATAAAATAGCCATGTATGGTGGCACATACTTGTAATCCCAGTACTTGGGAAGCTGAGATGGGAGGATTGCAGGTTTGAGGCCAGACTAAATGGGTAGCAAGACTCCCAGCAACCTAGCAAGACCCTGTTTCAAAAACAAAAAAATAAATAAATAAAAAGGACTCAGGGTCTAGCTCAGAGGTAGAATGCCCCTGGACTTAATCCTCAGTACCAATAATAATAATAATAAGCACTAGGGATGTAACTCTGTGGCAGAGTACCCCTGAGTTCAACTCCCAGCATTGGAAACAAAACAAAACAAAAATGTTTTAGTGAGGGCTGAAGATGTAGCTCAGTGGCTCATGCAAGGCCCTAGGTTCAATCCCTAGCAACACAAACAGAAACATAAAAACCTTTAGTACCAGGCATAGTGGCTCATGCCTGTAATCGCAGTACTTGGGAGACTGAGACAGGAGAATCACAGCTTCAAGGCAGCAACTTAGCAAGACCCTTAGTCTTGCTAACCTAGTAAGCTCCTGTTTCAAAATAAAAAATAAAAAGTGCTGGGGATGTAGCTCAAAGGTAGAATGCCCTGAGTTCAATTCCCAGTAACACACACAGACACAGACACACACACACACACGCACGCATGCATGCACACACGCGCGCGCACACACACACACACACACACACACACAGAGTTAGTGTACAAGGACATAAAGCATTTTTATATTACAAGATGAGAGAACCTTTCCCATAAAGCCAGGTGTGTCCCTATTATTAAATTTAAAAAGCTTGGAGGTAGAATGCCCCTGGGTTCAATCTCCAGTACTGCAAAAATAACAACAGGGGCAGGGGGAGGGGGTCCTGGGGAGGAGAGGAAGGAAGGAAGAATAAAAGAAAATATTAAGTGCCACTATCCTTAGAACACCACAAGATGGGGATGTAGCTCTGTGGAAGAAATCTTGGCTTTCTTGTGCTGTTTCTGTGAGTTTCTGATTTTCCTTTCTTCTTTCTTCTTTTTATCTACTGTCATTTTTTTCTTACTTGGAATAATTACTAGCCTTTTTCACTGGATAGGAAAATAACAGGGCAATAATAAATACATTATGTCAAATTAATGTAGAGGAAAGAGAGATGTCTTATCTTCCCATTGCTAGTACACAGCTGAGGCCTTAAGCAAGACATAGTAAGAGAAAACCATACAGCTTTATCTAAGTTTTGCAGGATACAGGGGCCTTCACAAAGAAATAGACTGAAAGAATCGGTGGTGCATGCCTGGAATCTCAGTACTTGGGAGGCAGAGACAGGAGGATCACAGTTTCGAGGCCAGCCTCAGCAACTTAGCGAGAATCTCGGCAACTTAAACTCTGTTTTAAAATGGAAAATAAAATAGGGCTCGGGGTCTAGCTCAGAGATAGAACGACCCTGATTTTCCAATTCCAGTAACACACACACCACACACACACACACACACACACACACACACACACACACACACACGCAGGTAAACTTGTGGGTTTTTATGCATAGGTTCAATGAAGATGGACAGTCAGAGAGAAATGTGCTTGGAGGACAAAAGGGTATGATCTAGTGGTGATAATGAGGCCTGTTTGTTCGGATTCCTCTCTGCGCCCCTGTGTCTTTGGAGATATGGATGTTCCTTTCCCCTGGGTAGAGGGAAGGCACCTCTCCAACGAGGGCTCTATGACCTGCCTTAGGGGACAAGAGCGGGGGAAGGTGAGAGCAACTCTCCTACTTCTGTTATTTTCTCAAATGTCAAGGGGCCACTTGACAAATGTCAAGGAGCCACATTTGGGGGTAGCATGACCTGAGCTCCATCATTAACAAGGTGGGGTACTATGTAGCTATTTTATTTTATTTTTCTGTAGTATTGGGGATTGAACCCAAACACATTCTACCTTTGAGCTATACCCCCAGCCCTTTTTATTCTTTTGTTTTGCAAGAGGGTCTTGCTATATTGCTGAGTGTCTCACTAAGTTATTGAGGCTGGTCTTGAACCTGTAATCCTCCTATTTCAGCCTCCCAAGTAGTGGGATTATAAGTGTGCACCACCATGCTTGGCTCATTTCATCAACAGTTTTTTGTTTTGTTTTGTTTTGTTTTGCTTTTTTGGTGACACTGGGGGTTGAACCCAGGGGTATTCTACTTCCGAGTTACACCCCTAGCCCTATTTTTATTCTTTATTTTTATTTGGAAACGGTATCTCGCTAGGTTGATTAGGTTGATGAGAATCTCACTACTTGTTGAGACTGTCCTTGAGCCTGCAATCCTCCTGTCTCAGCCTCCAAGTACTGGGGTTACAAGTGTGTACTATCATGCCCAGTTTACATCAACTTTATTTTGTTTTGTTTTTGTGGTACTAGGGATTTATTTTATTTTTTAGTTTGAAACAGGGTCTCACTAAGTTGCAGAGGGTTTCACAAAATTGCTGAGTCTGGCTTTGAACCTGCAATCCTCCTGTCTCAGCCTCCCAAGTATTGAGATTACACGAATATGTCACCACACCTAGCTCTACATCAACTTTTAAAGACAAAAATATTAAAACTAGAGGATCTCATTGACACGAGAGTTTGAAAAAATGAAGAAAAAACAAGAGAGAAACAAAAATAAATAAAGCAAAAGTAACAAATGCTTGGAAAAATGAAAAGATTTTCTTATTTAGGTGGCAGAATTATGGATATATTTTCTTTTATAAAATTTCAATTTCAAGCCGGGCGTGGTCGCCCATGCTTGTAATCCCAGGCTGACACAGGAGGATCACAGGTTCGTGGCCAGACTCAGTTACTTAGTGAGGCCCTCCACAACTTAGTGAAACCCTGTTTCAAAATAAAGAATAAAAAAAAAAGGGAGGGGGCGGGGGTGTACCTCAGAGGTAGACTACCCTTGCGTTCAATCCCCAGGACCGTAAAAAAAAAAAAAAAAAATTCAATTTCCACCAGGCATGGTAATCTCAGCACTTGGGAGACTGAGATACGAGGATCACAGGTTCAAAGTCAGCCTCAGCGCAACTTATTGAGGCTCTCAGCAACTTAGTGAGAACCTGTTTCCAAATAAAAAATAAAACAGGGCTGGGATATTGGCCCTGAGGTAGAAGGCACCTGAGTTCTACCCTCAGTACCAGACATGTACATAAAAAATCAATTTGATATCAGGTAAATAATGAACCAATCTTATTTTAAAAGGACAAGTAATATAAATTTTAATATATATTACTTATGAGAATATCAGAAAGCCTCAAATACTCAAGAAAAATTCTCATAAAAGATATACAACTGAGCGGGGCGTGGTGGTGCACGCTTGTAATCCCAGCATTCAGGAGGCTGAGACGGGAGGATCTGGGTTTGTGGCCAGCCTCAGCTACCTAGTGAGGCACTCCGCAACTTAGTGAGACCCTGTTTCAAAATAAAGAATAAAAAATAGGGCTGGGGGTATAGCTTGGTGGTAGAATGCTCCTGAGTTCAATCCCCAGTACCGGAAAAAAAAAAAAAAAAAAAGATATACAACTGGCCCTTATAATCCCAGTACTTGGGAGGCTGAGACAGGAGGATCGTAGGTTCATGACCAGCCTTAGCAACTTGTGAGGCCCTCCACAACTTAGTGAGACCTTGTTTCAAAATAAATAATAAAATAAGGCTAGGGGTGTAGCTCAGAGGTAGAATGCATCTGGCTTCAATCCCTAATACTGTTTAAAAAAAAAAAAAAAAAAGAGCTGGGCGTGGGTGTGGTGGCACATGCTTGTAATTCCAGCATTTGAGAGTCTGAGACAGGAGGATTGCAGGTTTGAGACCCTCAGCAACTTAGATCCTGTTTAAAAAAAAAAAAAAAAAGGCTGGGGGTATAGCTTGGAGGTAGAATCCCCCTGAGTTAAATCCTTCTCCCCTTAAAAAAAGGAAAGATAGCTGGGTGTGGTGAACACTTGTAATCCCAGTACTTGGGAAGCTGAGACAGGAGGATCACTGTTTCAAGACCAGCCTCAGTAACTTAGTGAGTCCCTCCACAACTTAGTGAGACCCTCTTTCAAAATTATAGGGCTGGTGGTGTAGCTTAGAGGTAGAATGCCCCTGGGCTCCATCCCCCATAGCAGATACAGAAAGAGAGAGAGACAGAGAGAGAGAAAGGAAGGAAGGAAGGACAAGGAAATAAAAATTTTAATTCAAAAGTTCCACATAAGCCGGGCATGGTGGTGTACTCTTGTAATCCCACTACTTGGGAAGCTGAGACAGGAGGATTTCAGGTTCAAAGCCATCCTCAGCTACTTAGTGAGGCTCTCTGCAACTTAGTGAGACCTTTTTTCCAAATAAAATATAAGATAAGTCTGGGGGTGTAGCCTGGAGGTAGAATGCTCCATCCCCAGCACCACACACACACACACACACACACACACACACACAAAGTTCCACATACTTTTCCAGTCCCGGCACTCCCCAATTTCTGGGGAATCTGCAAATCTTAAAAGTTTACCGTAAGCCGGGCATGGTGGCGCACGCTTGTAATCCCAGCATTTGGGAGGCTGAGACCGGAGGATCCGGGTTCGCGGCCAGCCTCAGCTACCTAGTGAGGCCCTCCGCAACTTAGTGAGACTCGGTTTCAAAAATAAAGAATAAAAAATAGGGCTGGGGGAGTAGCTCGGAGATAGAATGCCCCAGAGTTCAATCCCCAGTACCGCAAAAAAAAAAAAAAAAAAAAAAAGTTTACCGTAAATTCACTCACTCATGATAATTTCTGTGTGCACTGGTAATTAGCCGACCAATAAATAGATGAAGCAAAGAGAGATACGATCTTTTGAGAAACCTATAGTTTAGGGGACTTTCCGGCATTACCTCCATCAGATCATGGAACCTAAGGGTGCTGAGAAGGAACTCGATGCTGTCCTCACATACTCCCTGTACTCATCCCGCCCCAAGTTGCCTTTAGAAGGAGAGCTGGGAACCCCACACACACACACACAAAATGGAGGTAGCCCGCATTCTCTCTTGAATGTGCACCTGCATTCCTAAATAAATCTATGCCTCTAACTGGCACGAGCTGAAATTCTTTTCCATCACAAGAGCCTGAATTGAGTTCTCCCCTCTCTAGGAACTCCTCAGAACCCTCCTCCCGGCATGTCTTGTCTCCTCCTGTGGCAGTGTCAGGCAAGAACAAGTGGGGAGCCAGGGATGGTGGTGCACGCCTGTAATCCCAGTACTTGGGAGGCTGAGACAGGAGGACCGCAGGTTTGAAAACAGCCTCAGCAAGTAGTGAGACTGGCATCAACCTAGTGAGACCCTGTTTCAAAATAAAAAGATACAAAGTAGGTCTGGGTTTGTAGCTCCCAGGTAGAATGCCCCTGGGGTCAATCCCCAGTACCACAAAAAATAAAAAAATGTTTAGTGGTATAGCTTGGAGGTAGAACTCCTGGGTTCAATCCCCTATAACACACACACACACACACACACACACACACACACACACACACACACTTCAACAAACAATTACAAACATACTTGAAACAAATTAAAAAATAAGCCGGGTATGGTGGCACATGCCTATAATCCCAGTACTTCGGAGGCTGAGACAGGAGGATCACAGGTTCAAAGCCAGCCTCAGAAAGTAGTAAGACTCTCATCAACCTAGTGAGACCCTGTTTTAAAATACAAATAAAAAGCCGGGCGTGGTGGCTCACGCTTGTAATCCCAGCATTCGGGAGGCTAAGACCGGAGGATAGGGGTTCGCGGCCAGCCTCAGCTACCTAGTGAGGCACTCCGCAACTTAGTGAGACCCGGTTTCAAAATAAAGAATAAAAAAAAAATAGGGCTGGGGGCATAGCTCGGAGGTAGAATACCCCTGAGTTCAATCCCCAGTATCGCAAAAAAAAAAAAAAAAAAACAAATAAAATAGGGCTGGGGGTGTAGTTCAGAGGTAGAATGCCCCTAGGTTCAATCCCTAGTATCATAAATAAATAAATATTAAAACATAGAAAGTCTCAGCAAAGCATAGAAGCTATAAAGAAGAATCAAGTGGCTAGGCTCAGTGGTGTATGACTGTCATATCAGTACTTGGGAGGCTGAGACAGGAGGACAGCAGTTTGGAGCATACAAGATCCTCAGCAACTTAGCAAGACTCTATTTCAAAAAAATAAAAATAAAAAGGGCTGGGGGTGTACCTTGGAGGTAGAATGCACTTGGGTCCAATCCCCAGTAACAAAAAGCAAACTAAACCAAACCAAAACAAAAACCAAATGGACATTTGAGAATTAAAAACTACAATATCTAAAATAAAAAACTCAATGTATGCCAGGTATGGTGGTGCATGTCTGTAATACCAGCTACTTAGGAAGCAGGGAGATCACAAGCCCAGTCTGGGCAATTTAGTGAGATCCTCTGTCAAAATAAAAAGTAAAAAGGAGATGTAGCTCAGTGGTAGAGTATCCTTGGGTGGGAATCCCCAGTACCACACAAAAAGAAAAAATAGGCCAAGTGTGGTGACGCGCACCTGTAATCCCAGTACTTGGGAGGCTGAGACAGGAGGATCACAGGTTCAAAGCTAGCCTCAGCAACTTAGTGAGACCCTGTTTCCAAATAAAAATATAAAATAGGGCTGATGGCGGCGTAGCTCAGAGGTAGACTCCCCCTGGGTTCAAATCCCAGTACCACAAAAAGTAAAACTGAAGAATAACAAGGGTTGGGGGTGTAGCTTGGAGGTAGAATGCCCCTGGGTTCGATCCCTAGCATGAAAATAAAAACAAAACCCTCCTAGGTATCATCCTCCATTCTTGCCCCTCCTCTGTCGAGCAAATGCAGAGGATCTAAGGGAGAGGAACGTGAGGGGCCCAGGAGATCGTGAAGCCACTAGACGGAAGAAGCCTGGGTCGCTGGATCACCACTGGACAAAAAACTGAGTCACCTGACTGGGAGCACTCATATGAAACTGCTGACCATAAATAAACATTTATTGTGTTAAGTCACCGAAATTGTGAGGGTTTTGTTGTTGTTGTTGTTGCTACAGTAGTTAGCCTGCGTTGGCAAATAAAAGATAAATATGTTTCTCATGCTTCTTCATCCACAACTGGACTTCATTAGGGAATTAGCTGTGAGACCCTATCCCTGACCCTGCAAGAGGTACTGAGTTTCCTTGAAGAAGCTGCCAGGTGCTCAGTCTGTGTCCCTTCCTCCAGCTGCCTTTCCTCGATGAGGGTTCCCACTGAACTTCTGAGGCTTCAGAGGGCTTTGAAGTCCAGCACTGAGAGCAAAAAGTCACTCCTTGCTGTTTTCACAAGGTCGCGGTCAAGGGAGCCTGTCACTTCACATCCCGATTGCCATCTGGGCAAACGGCAAATCCATACATTCCACTTCCTACTCGAAGGCTAAACTGCGTAAGAGTTAGGAGACTGCTGTGATCTGAGAGAACGAAGCAGTTTACATGACCCGCCATCTATTCCTAATACTTAAACAAACACTCAGAAAATTAAGTAAACCACATTAGGTGTCTTTTTCTTTCTAAGATGCTATACTTGTGAAATTTATTTGCCTACATAGTTCTTGGTATTTTTTGTGCCACAGACTCTGGAAGACTGGTGAAACTAATGGATCCTTGGATCCTTTTTTGCAATTGTGTGTGTGTGTGTGTGTGTGTGTGTGTGTGTATGTGGTACTGAAGATTGAACCCAGGGGCTTTCTACTTCTGAGCTACACTCCAGTCTTATTTTGTTATTTTATTTTGAAACAGGTTCTCACTAAGTTGCAGAAGGCCTCACTAAGTTGCTGGCGTTGGCCATGAACCTGTGATCCTCTTGTCTCATCCTCCCAAGTAGTGGGATTAGAAGTGTGCATGGGAGGCAGGGATACTGGGGATTGAACCCAAGTATATTCTACATCTGA
>PVLC010049574.1:0-10390 GCA_004027655.1 Graphiurus murinus | reverse complement strand
AGGCTGAGACCGGAGGATCCGGGTTCGCGGCCAGCCTCAGCTACCTAGTGAGGCACTCCGCAACTTAGTGAGACTCGGTTTCAAAAAATAAAGAATAAAAAATAGGGCTGGGGGTATAGCTCGGAGGTAGAATGCCCCTGAGTTCAATCCCCAGTACCGCAAAAAAAAAAAAAAAAAAAAAAAAAAAAAAAAAAAAAAAGGGGGGGGGGGGGGGGGGGGGCTCAGTGGTAGAGCACATCCTTGATGGGCAAAGTGCCCTGGGTTCAATCCCCAGAGCCAAAAAAGAAAAGAAAATAGAGGGTATTTTATGGAGATCGCCATTCCACAAGTGAGATTTGAATAATGCGTGTGTATGCACACATACGCCTTTGAGCTTTGAGGAACAATTGTTCCTTTCAGAGTGCTGCCTAACTTTTGAGCCATTATTTTTTAAAGGTATCATTCTTGGGGATGAAGGGTAGATGTTGGGTGTAGTGGCACATGCCTCTAATCCCAGTACTCAGGAGGCTGAGAATGAACGTTCCCAGGTTCTAGGCCAGCCTCAGCAACTTAGCGAGACTCTGTTTCCAAAAAAATGGCTAGGGGAGTAGCTTGGAGGTAGAATGCCTCTGAGGTCAATCCCAGTACCACACAATTTTAAAAAATAAAATAAAATAAAGAGTAGAAATAGCAATATTTACCTTTATGCCCTTCTCATAATTTCAGCCTCGTAGTTATTAGTTCTAGCATAGTTCACCCCACAGAGGAGAACAAGATTTTCCCAGGTTTTATTTCCCATAAAGAAAAGGAAAAAAAGCAAGCCAGAAAGAGAAAGAAATAAAACCCCGATGGCTTTTTCCTCTAAATAGGCTCAGCACTAGGTCTCTGCACAGAAAATAATAATAATAATAATAATAATAATAATAATAATAATAATAATAATAATAATATACTCCAGATTTCTCCAAAATGGGAAATAATGTGGCAGGGGAAGGTGACCGAGGAAGGAATGTGGGCAGTGGCTTCGTTACGGTAAACACCAGGACACACACAAGTTCTCCGGCCACTATCCTGCCCGCCCAACCCAGACCTTCCCAGTCCACTCCTAATCAAGAACTCCTTCTCTGCTCCGGTGGGGGCGACTTCCCGTCCCCCTGGGTTCCTGTGATAGGCAGTTTCCAGTTTCCATCCTGGGCTCATCCTGTTTGGCCTCTTTGCATAAAAGCTAAGGAGCCTGGCCCGCAGCCTGCCAGGGCTTTTCAAAGCCAGAGATCTGTAAACAGGAAAGATTTCCTCTGTGGCTGTGAGCCCCTCCTTGATCAAAAGATGGCCCTCCCACAAGGACCCCCCAGCTGCTAGCTGTCAGCTCTGTCCAGGTCAGAGGTGACCCAGGAGGGCAGGCGCTCAGGTACCCAAGTCAGAGGTGCCAGCGTCTCCCCAGGGGGGCAGGACCACGGGGGCGGTGAGAGGATGAGCCCGAGCTCTCTGTTAAGGAGAAAGTAGTGTCTGGAGAAGCAGACAGCTTCCTAGCCAGGGCCCAGGCCCAGGCCCCTCCTGGCTAACAGCGTGTGTGTGTGTGTGTGTGTGTGTGTGTGTGTGTGTGTGTGTGTTGGTGGAGGAGGGGGGTTAATGGATCCGTCAGACCTCAGTTCGGAGCCTGAGGGGGGACAGATCCCTGCTTCCTGAGGCCACCACGAGGACCCTGAGGTTTGCATTTAAGGCCGATGAACCTCAGCACCACCGACAACACCCTGGTTTTATCCCTGTGGTTAATAAGTCGCCTGGTTTTGAGAAAAGGGAGTATAGTAGCTGATGATTTAGTAGTTGGAGACACCATTCCACGTCAAGGTACTGGCTATGTCCGACTGCAGGGTCAACCTTGCTAAGAGGCCGTCGCAGCTCCTATTTTCAAAGTCGGGTGCACGTTTGTGCACGGCAGCTTGTCTTCCCCTGCGACCATTAGAACTAGAAAAGCCAGGGAAACCTACCCTTGGAGGCCGATATCCGGCCTGGATTCTAGTTGGTGGCACCTGTCTGCTGGCCTGGACACGTCGGCGTGAAGCAGAGAGAGCCATCAAAGCTTACCCTTCGTCTTCTTTCTAAGTTGGGCAAATAGATCAAAGTGTAGCAAAACAAACAAATTTGAAAAAGACCTTTCCTGTATCAGTCTTATTTAGGAAACTCGTCCTTCTTTTTTAAGAAAAAAAGGTGTGTTTTGAATCTTTTTTGTTTGGTCTTGGGTATTTTTTTTGTTGTTGTTTGTTTGTTTGTTTGTTTGTTTGTTTTTGGTGCTGGAGATGGAACTCAGGGCTCTATGTCTGCTCGGCAAGCACTCTACCACTGATCCACATCTCCAGGCCTAAATTCTCACACACTCAGTAACGTGGTACCGCCCAGTGGGCACTGAAAAGGCTGTCTCCTTCCATTGGCTCAGCCCATTATTGGGATAACTCCATCTCCTCAGACAGAGGACACAATTTTAAGTCCCAAGGATTCCAGTATGGTTCTTTTACCTTCTCTCACCCTACCCCATCCGTGCTAGCAGGTCAGTAACTGTTCCATGGTTCACCTCTACCTTGGCTGACAGGCAATTTGATGTAGGATCGAAGAAATGAGTAGGTAGAAAGGAGACAGACAGGAAGGGAAAGTAAAAATATCACTTTAGTATAAAAAACCTGGAGCTGAAGCGCTTTAGTCTCTACTCCACAAACCAGTTCCCTTCCCTGGGCCGGACTCTCCCAAATTCCTGGGAAATCTGTAGATCCTAGAGTTAACTGAAAGAAACTATAATTGCTCTGTGCATTGACAGCAAGGCGGATTTGATATTTTGAAAAACCTATAGTTTAGGACACTCTCCAGCTTATCTGTCAATCAGCTGATGAGGACCCCAATCAGCCTGAGGACCTTAAAGTTGACCAGACCACTAGACCACCAGGATGCGCCTCGGGCCCACCGGCCTGAGATCCTCCTCACACACCTCCTCCAGCCCACCCCTCACGAAAGTCCTCTATAAGAGAGCCCTGCACTCCCCAAAATGCCTTCCTCATCTTGAGGGGCCCGCATTCTCTCTTGAATGTGTATTTCTCCCCTTTTCCCCAAATAAACCTCTGTCCATGTTTCTGCCTGGCGCGTGCTGGAATACTTTTCCATCACGTTAGCCAAGGAGCCTGCAGATCCTGGGACTTAAAATTGTGTCCTCTGTCTGAGGAGATGGAGTTATCCCAATAATGGGCTGAGCCAATGGAAGGAGACAGCCTTTTCAGTGCCCACTGGGCGGTACCACGTTACTGAGTGTGTGATCCTGATTTCCTGAGCGGATCAGGGCCGTATGGACTCATAATAGGAGAACAAGATGATGACACCAACCCGTGGCCCTGTGCACGGATGTTCGGCTTCAGTGTTTCTAAGTCAGAGGTTGGTGGTTAATGAGAAGAAAATAAATGTTGACATCAGCTTGGCCTGCACAACCAAACTGGGTACCAACTCAGAAAACCTTTTATTTACCTTTCAGCTATAGCGGTTGCCATTGTAAGCGGTGATGTATCTGTTTACAAGTCCTGTCTCCGCTGTTCCTGGCACCCCTTCAGCACAGTACACAGGCAGCATTCATCTGTCTCTGCCTGGTACCCGCGGAGGTGCTGGCATACCATGTACATGCAAACACTCGTTTTCAACATTCAAATAATATTGGCATGATGATAAGAAAGAAAAAAATGTAGATTCTAATTTTTCTAAATCTTGACAGGCTATGTTTTCTTCAGTATATAAATTGGAGTTTATATCAATAATCAGTCCAAGATAAAAAATGGAGGCGTTTATATCAATAATCAATCCTGCGATTATATTAATCACAAGAGGGAGCAAATATTTCCTGTGTGATACTTAGCTGTTCTTGGGAAATGACTAAATGTAATTTGATTAACACATAAACACAGGCCCAACAGTTGAAAATAACTGAAACACATTACAGTAATTAGTTTAGGGGTTGACCCAAGACATGTTCTCATTAAGATTCTATTTTTGGTTCCCATGCCCTTTACTTTCACTGATTTTCTTTTCTTTATTCACATGGAACCCCTCACCTCCACAAGTACTGTTATCATCATTGCAAGAAACGGAACAAGCTCAGTGGTGGGGAAGAAAGCCAGCACCCCAGAAAAGAACTGGGGTGCATTTCACCTTCCATGCGTTCTCCCTCAGCCATTTCTGTCTTGCTGGACACGCCCCTCGTGACTGAAAGGCTCCAGCGACTGACTGATTACCAGTTATTACCTTGCTGGTCCCTCTTCTCCTCAGTACCCAGGGGTATTGAGTTTTATAAACTCAACGCCGGTGACTAAGCAATGAAACCCCCAAAGCAAAAGCATCCACACAGCCAGGTCGGCCCAAGGTGACGTAAGTGGTCAAGCCAGGTCTTGGTAACTGAAGAATGATTTGCCGCTGGGCAATGAGTTCCATGCCAGCCCGCTCTGGTCCCACAATGGGCCGGATCAGCGAGGCGGATCCAGAGCTCAGGGAGACCTGCTGTAACGCACTTCTGAAGACGGGCTGCCCTATATTTAGGTGATTAACAGCTGTTATAATGAGTGGCGCTGTATTTGTACACTATTTGTACATAATTTAAACAATATTTGTATATAATCTACTAAAACCATTAAAAAGAACCTGCTTCTTTCAAGTGAAAATAGTTCAAGAAAGAACTGAGACATCCCAGGGAAGTAGTATTTCATGAAAGTTGGAGGGTTTGTCATGGTGTCTTACCTAGGACTATAATTTCTACCCTTTGGTTCTTCTTTCACCCTTAAAGTTAACATAGAGGAAGTTATAAAATCCCCTGGGAGACTGACTGCAAAAGGGGCGCACGTCTTCCCAATCACCAAATCAGGACTAGGAGTCGCACAGCTGAATAGAATAGAAAGCACTGTCCCAAAGAACCCTGAGGACCACCTTCTCACGCTCAGCCCACTTGCTGGGCAAGTCCCTCGCTATCCAAACCCGTTTCTTCAACCTTCAAACACAGAGGTCAATGTGCGAATCTGGGGTTATCTTCTCTGTTAGCTGCCAAACAGTGTGTGTTTATAAAATTCAATACATTAAAAAATGTTTATGATGCTTAAAAGCTTAACCATAATGGGAATGCAATTTGAGGACTCTTAGTAAAAAAAAATATATATATAGTTCTGACCAGAACTTTAACTCCAGCTGTGTGCGTGCGGGGAAATTGTTGTTTATATTAATTTGCAAAGGTTAAATCCATTTCCTCCCCCCCAACCCTTTGTTGCTTGGGCTAGCCCGCCAACACGCTTCTGGTATTGGCAGGGCGCCGCCTACGTCCAGTTCACAGTGTTTCTTCAGCACGAATAAAACAGACAGAGAGAGTAAGCATAAAATCCACCGCTGGGCTCAAATGTGGGGCTCACCGGGGCAGCAGCCTTTGCATTCTGGGGCCAGAGGGTGTGTGTGCGTGTGCAAACACGTATGTGTGTGTGCACATGTGTGCACCTACAGATGAGCCAGCAGTCATCGAAAGCAACTATTCTCAGCCTCTATTTTGACATGACGATTCTGAATTTAAAGCTCCTTCAGGAGCATCACAGGAAGAAGGGGGGCGGGGCGGGCAACCGCTAAACCACAGAAATAATACGGTCCAACAAATTTTAAGCCTGTGGTCAGTTCGCACATTCCCTTGACAGATAATTGCCAATTATTGACAACATGGTGGCATTGCCGAGGAAATTGCACTTGGTGTAGTTCCTTTGTGTTCTGTGTGTTTGCTAGAGATAGTCAACGTTGCATTGTAGCTGCCCCAGGAAGGGTCACCTAAGGAAAAGCAATTGTGTGCTCAACATCTGGGAAAAGGAGTTCCCGCTGAGAAGGTTACATGGGAGCAAAGTTCCTTCTCAGAAAAGGTTTTTGTTTTGTGTTGTGTTGTTTTCCCTCCAACTTCAACCTTTGTTTTCTTGGGAATTGTGTAGAAATGCTGGAATTAAGGCTTCGACTAGAGCAATATTGGGAGATTTGTTTGCCTCCCCGGCTGCGGCCACTTCTGCGGGAGTTGGGGTGGATTTCTCCAGAAAGCAGGCTAAGAAAAGGCTGGGGCCGAGCTACCGCTGCCTGGCAGAGGCCGCCAGAAGCCGGACTTTATCCACTTCTCTGCACTCCACATGGAGTGAAGCTACAGGTTGATTCCGAGCTTCCTGGCTTAGCTTCCAAATCACTTTGCAACAGAAGCTGATTTACTCCCCGTCCTACATAAAACTGGGATTCTGGACCCCACAACCTCCAATCTTTACAAAGGGGAACATTGCAAACTCTGGCTCCAATTCTCAATGCTCACAAATTCATATAGTTTCACAAGACAGCAGAAGTTTCCATTAAGACGGAGGTCAGCAAACCAAAGCCTGTCTTCCCATTATTTGTAAATAAAGTTTTATTGGAACACAGCCACACTCTTTTATTTGCCTATTGTTTATGGTTGCTCTCACATTATAAGGGAGGAGGTGAGCTCTTGAGGTAGAGACATCTTGCCAGCAAAGCCTAAAATATTTTCAGTCTGGCTCATTTCAGAAAGTGTGCTGATTCCTGATTTAAAGTATCATTTATGTCATAAAAAGATTACTGATTTCTTTGGAAATGTAGATGTAGTTTTTTGGAGGGGTGTACCGGGGACTGAACCCAGGGGCATTCTACCTCTTGAGCTACACCCCCAGCTCCATTTTATTTATTTATTTTTTTTTAATTTTGAAACAAGGTCTTACTAAGTTGCTGAGACTGGCCTCAAACTTGCAATTCTCCTGTCTCAGCTTCCCAAGTACTGGGATTACAGAGGTGCACTGCCTGGCCCAGCTCTAGATCTAGCTTTAATATAAATCTCACTAACCTCTCCTACCACCATGAGTTATCTTCTAGAGAAAATTAGTAATATGTGTCAGGAGTCTTAATTCTGTCCTATTCTTTGGTTCAAGAATCTTACTTCTAGAGATTTCTTCTAAAGAAATTATAAAATGCATAAAGACTGCTGAATACAGATGTTCATCCCATCATTATTGACAATTATTTATGCTATTGAATAATTGAAGACATTCTAAATACCCTAAGAAGTCTGAATGAAAATTACTATTTTGAAAAGAAGATGTGATTTGCAAAAGACATGTTTAAATATATTTAAGAGCCTAATATAATGCTTAAATGCCATTTTAAGAAACAATCGTAGGGTAAAAGCTGTCTATTGAAGGAACAATTTCGATTTCTTAAATATATGCTCATTTCTAAATGCAGAGCAAACAGATTGAAGACACATAAAGCGCCAAAATATTGATAGTTGTGACCTTTGAGCAGTAGGATTATGGGTGATTTATTTTCTTGTAGTTTTCAAATATTTATGCAAGGGAAACATAGGTAAGATAGTTCTATCACATCTATGCAAACATGGAGTGTGTACACATCTCCAAGAAATTCTCACTATGCCCAACAATATAAGGAATTTGGGAAAGCACAGAGAAATTTTTATTTAGAACAAAATGATAATAATTAAAAATAATTTTATATACGTTGAGCTTAAAAAAAGTAATTCCATAGAATGCACACTTTAGACTTTGTTTACCATAAAAAAATTAACCCAAAAGTTGTCTTTGGACTCAGATAGCAATTCTATATTAAAGTTTATTTCTGATAATTCCATGCTCAGGAAAAATCGATGCCTTTCTATTTCATTTGCAATGGCATTTATTCTGAATGAAGTTCTCTACCATTCTGGGTTTAGCCTGTTTCCAAAGGAAGTCATTTCTGCATGTGAATTAGAGATGGCAGACTTGTGACACCCATACTTCCATGTTTTCTCAAATTCCTGGCAGGCATTACAACCCTTGAGGCCACGCCTTGCCAAACATTTCTCTCCAATGTACCACAACTGGCCACTGCTAAAGAGTCACTGTTGTCGCATGATATCAACCATATTTGTCATCCTTCTCAGGGCTACTTAACGGGCTTGGCAAATCAATTCTAGTTTTCTTCCTTCCCCAAGACTAAATGGCCAAACATATACACGTGCATGCTTCCCCCCTGGTACTGGGGATTGAACCCAGGACCTGGACCACCGAGCTGTATCTCCAGCACTTTATTTCATATTTTGAGACAAGGTCTCACTACATTGTCCGGGATGGCCTCATCCCTGTCATCCTCCTGCCTCAGGCTTCCTAACAGCAGGAGCTGGGGTTATGGGTGGGCACCACCACGTCCAGCCCCATGAAACACACTGATCTTCTTGCTGTGAAGGTGACAGAATGTTCTAGGTGCATCTGCTTTCAAATCCAAAGGACAAAAAAGAAAAAGAGAGTTTTCGCTCATGGCCCGTTTCCCCACATGCTGCTGCTTTTCACTCTCCTTCTAGAACAGAAACACCAAGAGGGTGAGGAATGACGTCTGTTTAGCTCAACCACAGAAGCAGCAATCAGCACATTCTATGTGGTCAATAAACACTTGTTGAATGAATGAATGAATGAGATAGTGGGCAGCAGTTGAAGTTTTCAGAGGAAGAATTCCAGTGATGCAAGAAACATTTGGGAAAGCTGCCTGAATCTCCTCCAACTTGCAAGTGTGGTGCGTTCTGAATTTCTCACCACATATATTTTTTTGCTTCACATATGCTGTGATGAATGTATAACAGTGAACTCCTGTTCATCATCAACCTCGGGGTTTGTATAATATTCAGGACATAAACCAAGTCTTAAAACAACACTGATAAGAAACATGAGTAGTTTAAACCAAAAGGTTAGTCTCAGGAAAGATGTAATAACAAAAATAACGGGGGCTGGCAGTTCAAATTCTTTTTTTAATCCTGGTGTTTAGAAATACTAGATGTTTCCAATTAATGTGGGAACAAGCTAAACGACATTAGATATTGGTCTATCGTTGGTCATTTGCTTTAATGAAAATCTGGCCCAGGAGGAGAAAAGAATGCTTACTATAGTCATCTTTCGTTTCAGGGATGTTACCTTTTGCATCTTGAAGGACTTGAGGTTGTATTTCTTCAACCAAGTCTCCTATCTGTAATAGAGTCAGTAATAGGAATCTCTAACTTTGATTGGTAACGCATCTATGTTGAGATCGCTCAGGAGTGCCCAGTCAAGGGTGCTTAGGAACGATGCAGGGTGTTTTTTGGGGGTGCTCGGCAAGCCCTCTACCCCTGAGCTACAACCCCAGCCTAAGCGTCAAGTTTTAAACACATCTTTGTCCTTGTTTATCCTTTGACAAGTGGCTTTATCTTTATGCATTTGGGTTATCTCGTTTTAAAACGGGCCAGGTAGAAATAAACAATTTCCCAAGGAGGTGTGAATTAACCAGTGGTTATAAAGAGCTTTGAAATGATGATGTGCTATCAATGCTAAGTCAAATTATGAAATTGCACCTTTGCAAAAATGCTATTGTGGGAATAAATGATCTGAACATTGAATTTACAGTGTGATTTGCCTCTGAAATAGAATATTCATAATGGGTCTCAGCAGGCAACAACGAAGTGCCATCTTATCTCCTGTCGATAGACCACAATTTCAGAAAATTATTTTTACAATGGCATCTGAACAAGCTCCTTAATTTGAGACTGTTTTACAAATAGATGTGCGGCTTATTACATAGCCCACGCTGCCTTGGAGACTCGGAGTGCGGTGGGATTCATTAACGAAATCCCTGTTGTCATTCCTTTGTATTTTTTTCAGTGTGATTTCTATTCTTTACAATCTAATTTCAATGTTTTGTTGAACAAAAAGATAATGTAAGCGCTACTTTTGCGTGAGTGATCAAGCCCGAGTTTAGGTTAATACTCAGGTTATCAACTGCATATTATGCTAAATTACATCTCAAATCTGCCTTCCACGGCATCTCGTTCAAGACCAACCTGCTCGTTCCGAGCAGGAATTTCCACTGACTGAAAACGTTGTATTTCACAACAGCAGAAGAGGTTACTTGTAAAGGCCATGCTGACTGTTCTTCTAACTGACGGATCTGTGCAGGGGGAAGATTACTATGGTGCCCAGCACATGCCTGTAGTCCCAGGATTTGGGAGGCTGAGACAAGAGGCTTGCAGGTTCAAGGCCAGCTTCAGCAACTTAGCCAGACCCCCAGCAACTTAGCGATTATTTAAAATAATCAAAAGGGCCAGGGGTATAGCTCAGAGGTAGAATTCCCCTTGTTTCAATCCCCAGGACTAACATTTTTTTTTTTTTTTAAAAGAAAAGATTAGCCAGGTGTGGTGGCACACGCTTGTAATTCCCGCATTCGGGAGGTTGAAACCGGAGGATCTGGGTTCACGGCCAGCCTCAGCTACCTAGTGAGGCCCTCCGCAACTTAGTGAGACCCAGTTTCAAAATAAAGAATAAAAAATAGGGCTGGGGGTGTAGCTCGGAGGTGGAATGCC
>PVLC010049573.1:0-10400 GCA_004027655.1 Graphiurus murinus | reverse complement strand
AGTCAATGAAGATGTGTTTGAATCACAGACCTAGCTGCCCCTCGGGGATCTACGGCTGGGACAAGACCCCTCAGGGATCTGGGCGAGGTGGTGCGTGGCTGTAATCCCAGCACTTGGGAGGCTGAGATAGGAGGATCGCTGGATCAAGACCAGCCTTGCAATGTAGCAGGATTCTCAGCAACCTAGTGAGATCGTTTCAAAATCAAAAAATGAAAAAGGGCAGGGGCTAGAACTCGGAGGTAGAATACCCCTGGGCTCAGTCCCCAGTACAACACACAAATAATAATTAGTACTACTAATAATAATAGTAGTAGCCGGGCGTGGTGGCGCACGCTTGTAATCCCAGCATTCGGGATGCTGAGTCCGTAGGATCTGGGTTCTCGGCCAGCCTCAGCTACCTAGTGAGGCACTCCGCAACCTAGTGAGACCCGGTTTCAAAATAAAGAATAAAAAATAGGGCTGGGGGTATAGCTCGGAGGTAGAATGCCCCTGAGTTCAGTCCCCAGTACCGCAAAAAAAAAAAAATAATAATAATAATAGTAAATAATAATAATAATAATAATAATAATAATAATAATAACGATATAAAAAGACCCCTCCTGGATGAGCACCGCTGGCCCACAGGTGGCTGTGTGGGGCACCTGCGCTCAGGGTCTGGACTCTGAGACTGAGTCACTTGTCCCTTTTCAGGAGCCAGGCTTCCGCCCTGAGCACAGACCTGCCCTGGCTCAGTGTTGTTTGTTCAAGGCTTTGAGCTTTGGAGCCAGAGAGACCCCGTTCCAGCCCCTCAGGCGAGCCATGTGACTTTGGAAACCTCAGCTTTCCCTCCGGGGAATGGGTATAAAACCGCACCCCCCTCCACGGGCCGCCAGGAGGACCCAGAGCCGTCGGTTGTCCGCGCCGCGCGCCTGGCCTCCCAGCCTGCTGCCCGCGGACCTGCGCCCCAGGCAGGGTCTGCTGACGACAGGTGACGGAAGCAAGGCGTTACGGAGGGTCAGCCCAAAACAGACCCAGGCAGAACCCCAGGAGCCCGGGAAGAATGGCTCGCTGCAGGAAGACGAGCCTGTCAACGCTGGACGGCTGGACACGGCCGCCACCGCTGATAGCCTGCCTGCCCTCACCTCAGGGGAGTGGCCGGTGTCTGCCGGGGTGACAGCTGTCTGGACCGGGCGTGGGGGTGAACAGTGACATTCAGGGTGAAGACTTGGCAGACCATCCGGTGAACAGTCTCCCTCCTCCCTGAGCTCAGGGAGGGGCTTGGCCTGTCTACACCTTCTGATCCTTTTCAGGTTTTTTTATTTGTTTGTTTGTTTTTGTTTTTTGGTAACCCCTGGGTTCAATCCCCACTTTTGTTTCTTGGTACTGGGGATTGAACCCCAGCCCCCACACTTTTTTTTTCTTTTTGGAAACAGGGTCTTGCTAAATTGCTGAGGGGCTCACTAAGCTGCTGAGGGTAGCCTTGAACCTGCGATCTTCCTGTCTCAGCCTCCCAAGTACTGGGATTATAGGAGTGCATCACCGCAACCAGCTTGATCCCTTTTATTTTATTTACTTTTTTTTTTTTTTTTTTTTTCAGCACTGTGGATTGAACACAGGGGCATTCTACCTCCGAGCTACACCCCCAGCCCTATTTTTTATTCTTTATTTTGAAACAGGGTCTCACTAAGGGATTACAAGCGTGCGCCACCACGCCCGGCTAGCTTGATCCCTTTTATATCAAAACCCTCACCGTGTTCCCAAGCCCGTGGCCCCCGTCACTAGCCATAGGTGAGCAGGAGCCCCTCGGGCTGGGGAGAGTGTGACTGGGGGGCTGAGGGGAGCAGCTGGAACTTGGGGTTGGCGTCGTCCCTCTGTCCTTATGCCTCATGGTTGCTCCCTGTCTGGCTGGGGGAAGCTCCGGGGACGGCGGGGGTCATAGTTCTGCCCTCTGGGGCGGAGCCAGGCAGGGGGGGTGCCATGGGGCCACGGGTGACATGACGTCAGGGAAGGCCACGAAGCCCCCTGGGGCAGCCCCGTGGAGGTGGGTCCTCCTACGTCCTCACCCGTTTTCACCCGTCCCTCAACAGGAGACTGGGTGGGGCCAGCCGGAGCCAGGGACATTGTAGGGCAGCACCCAGACACCGCCCCGGCCCCCAGCACCCACAGATGTGGGGCTGGTGGGCTTTGCCACGTGCTACGATGGGAGGTCTGGGTTGGTGCAGCAGAGAGGGGTCGGGCGGGGTCAGGGGTCAGGGAAGCCAGGACCTGAGAAGCAGCCAGCCTTGTGCCCATAGGGAGGGGCAGGGTCCTAGGCAGAGGGAGGAGCTGGTGCAAAGGCCCTGGGGCAGGAAAGGTTTGTGTCCCGAAGCTAAAAGCCAGGACAAGTATACTGGGGTAGGGACAGAGCGTGGGGCTGGGACCTGGGCACCAGCAGCCCTGGAATGAGTCTGGGCTTGTCCTGCAGGGGGTAGGTGACAGGGAAGGGAGGCAGCCTGCTGTGTCCCCTGTCCTGCCGGGGAGTGGCAGGGTGTGCTCCCACAGCCGCACCCTGGTCATTCGCTGACCTGTGCACGGCTCTGGTTCCCTCAGGGCCTGCCGACAGGGACACCCCGAGGACAGCTGAAGACTGTCGTCCCATCGGCTGTGGGTCACTGAGGAGTCCGGTGGGAGGGTGGGTGGGGGCTGAAGGCTCACGCGAGGGCGCCCTGTGCCGTGTGGTGCCCGTCCATCAACCCGGTGCCCTGGTGCCTCAGTTTACCTCCAGGTGCCCGCAGAGCCAGGCTAGTCCCTCTCCCACACGCACAAGCACCTGGGTGTCCGGCACACAAGACCCTGGCCTGGTGGCGGGCTCAGTGGCCGTCACCACTGTCCCTCACACCCACGCAGGGACAGCCACGCGGGGACTTCTGCACCCCGGCCAGCCGCTGCGGTGAGCGACGGCGTCCACAGCCAGGGCCCCGTGGAGCACAGGGAGACACGCGTGGGCGTGGGCTGTGAGCTGGGCTGCCCTCTCTGGCTGGGCCCCCGGTGGGCTGTGTGGCCCGGGTATCCTGAGGTGCTGGCCCAGGCCCAGCCCATCTGCTGCGATTTCAAAGGCGAATGCTCTGGGAAACAATGGAGCTGAGTAAGCCAGGCTGATCGATCGTCCATCGGAGGGGGGGAAATACCCAGAGAGACCTAGAGCTATCCAGAGACAAAGGGAGAGACAGCAGAGAGAGAGACAGAGACTCAGAGATACAGCAGAGACCAGAGAGATACAGGCAGGAACAGAAGCAGGGAAGGAAGCTGGGCGTGGTGGCGCACACTTGTAATCCCAGCATTCGGGAGGCTGAGACTAGAGGATCCGGGTTCGAAGCCAGCCTCAGCTACTTAGTGAGGCACTCTGCAACTTAGTGAGACCCTGTTTAAAAATAAAGAATTAAAAAAAAATAGGGCTGGGGGTGTAGCTCAGAGGTAGAATGCTCCTGAGTTCAATCCCCAGTACCGCAAAAAAAAAAAAAAAAAAAACAGGGAAGGAGAGAGGTGGTGGTATGGGCAGGGGAATGCGTAGGTGCGCGGCACAGAGACCCACGGGAGACACACAGCAGAGGGGGCACCCAGAGCCCTGTCCACACACCCCAGGGAGGCGGAGGGACGCAGGCATCGCCCAGAGCTTGGAGAAGCTGCTCTGGGGCTGGAGCTCCTGACACAGAGGTCTCGTCCCTATCCTCAGGCTCCTCGGGCGCGAGTGGGGCTCCCCACGTCCTGGTGCTCAGGACCAAGATAACTGGGGCCCCGCCGATGGCCGCCTCTCAGGTGAGAAGGCCCCGCCCAGCTCCTCCCCGCCCAGCTCCTCCCCGCCCAGCTCCTCCCTGCCCAGCTCAGTTCCACATTTTTATTTATTTATTTATTTTGCAGTACTGGGGATTGAACCCAGGGTCATTCTACCTCTGAGCTATACCCCCAGCCCTATTTTTATTCTTTATTTTTAAAACAAGGTCTCACTAAGTTGCAGAGAGCCTCACTAAGTAGCTGAGGCTGGCTGTGAACCTGGATCCTCCAGTCTCAGCCTCCCAAGTACTGGGATTATAAGCATGCGTCACCACATTCGGCCCTAATTTTATTTATTTATTTACTTATTCATTCATTCATTCATTCATTTATTTACTTATTTATTTTTGAAATAGGGTCTCACTAAGTTGCAGCAGGAGGGCCTCACTAAGTAGCTGAGGCTGGCTGCGAACTTGCAATCCTCCTGTCTCAGCCTCCCAACTACTGGGATGACAAGCATACATCATCACACCCGGCTTAGTTCCACATCTTAGGTGTGTACCTGTGAGTGGTTGTGTTTGTGTGTGTGTGGGGGGGGGAGTTAAGTGAGGTGAGGGCAGCACAGTTCCCTTCCTGAAGATCCCCCCGCCAGGCCACCAACGATCGGCGGCCATAGGTGTTGAGTGGGGTAGACTCTCTCCCCATCCGGGTGAGCACACGGAAACTGGCACCGTCCAGGCCACTTGCCCAAGATCTCAGAGCTCCCTGCACAGGGAGGGTCTGGACACCCGCCTTTCTGCCGTTTCAACTTCTTCTTTTCTGTTTTCAGTACTGGGGATGAAACCCAGGGGCATTCTACCTCCAAGCTACGCCCCCAGCCCTAATTTTTATTTTTTATTTTGAAACAGGGTCTCACTAAGTTGTGGAGGGCCTCACTAAGTAGCTGAGGCTGGCTGCGAACCCGGATCCTCCGGTCTCAGCCTCCCAAGTACTGGGATTACAAGTGTGCGCCACCACATCTGGCCCCTTTTCAATTTCTTTTTTTTTCTTTTTTTCTTTTTTTAGCAGTACTGGGGATTGAACTCAGGTGCATTCTACCTCCGAGCTATTTTTTATTCTTTATTTTGAAACCGAGTCTCACTAAGTTGCCGAGTGCCTCACTAGGTAACTGAGGCTGGCCGCGAACCCAGATCCTCTGGTCTCAGCCTCCCAAATGCTGGGATTACAAGAGTGCGCCACCACGCCCGGCCCTTTTCAATTTCTACCACTCAGGTCAGGTCAATACTCTTTTTTTTTGCGGTACTGGGGATTGAACTCAGGGGCATTCTACGTCCGAGCTACACCCCCAGCCCTATTTTTTATTTTTTATTTTGAAACAGGGTCTCACTAAGTTGCAGAGTGCCTCACTAGGTAGCTGAGGCTGGCCACGAACCCGGATCCTCTGGTCTCAGCCTCCCGAATGCTGGGATTACAAGCGTGCGCCACCACGCCCGGCTAGGTCAATATTCTTTAAAGTCACAAGCAGGCGAGTTCAGTAGCCCAAGTCCTTAAGAACGGGTGAATGTTAGCCGGACGTGGTGGCACATGCTGGTAATCCCAGCATTTGGGAGACTGAGACTGGAGGGTCTAGGTTCGCAGGCAGCCCCAGCTACTTAGTGAGGCCCCGTTTTAAAATAAAGAATAAAAAATAAGACTGGAGGTATAGCTCAAAGGTGAGAATGCCCCTGAGTTCAATCCCCAATACTGCAAAACAAAACAAAAAAAAGGGTGAACGTCTGCCGTAGGAGCCAGATGCCGTGGTCCTTCCTTCCTTCCTTCCTTCCTTCCTTCCTTCCTTCCTTCCTTCCTTCCTTCCTTCCTTCCTTCCTCCTTCCCTCCTTCCTTCCTCCTTCCCTCCTTCCCTCCTTCCTTCCTTCCTTCCTTCCTCCTTCCCTCCTTCCCTCCTTCCTCCTTCCCTCCTTCCTCCTTCCATCCTTGCTTGCTCCCCCCTTTCACAGCGTGTGTAAATTGTGCAGTGTCTGGCTATAGTAAATTATTAATAAAAGCCTCGTAATGAGGTGTTGCTCGTTCTCCCACGATTCTTCACAAGCGCGTTCTGAATGTTCTCGGCCACCCACGGATTGCTGGACCGCCAGCCTCCTTCTCCAGACTCAGAAACCACATGCGGCCTCCGCCGAGACTGGGCCCGGAGGCCGGGGGTCCTCATCCCCCCAGGGGGCCCTCGTGGCCGAGCGGATGGAACCATGCCCAGACGGCACCGGGCAGCAGCTACCAGCTGGCCGCTCACTGGGGCCGGGCGCCACCCAGGGAGGAGGTGGCTTAAGGCTCAATAGAACGGAGGGTTTCAGCCAGCGCTCCCCCCGCTGTCTCATCTGCGCCCCAAGGTTCCTTTGCAGAGCCCACGCCTTCCAAGACCTGCTCTTGTGGGTGGCCGCCACCCTGTCCGGCCATACATCAGAACCCCCCGGGGAGACGCGGACCTCCAGACCCCGCGCCTCTGACAACAGAACCTGACTCAGTGTATCCTGTTAAAATAACGGCTTCTATTACATGCAGTATTTCATAAATACAGTCTTTTTTATTGTTGTGATAAAATGCACACAACAGAAAGCTTACCATCTTAGCCACTTTGCAGCGTGCAGCGCACTGATGCTTAGATCATTCGCAATGTCGAGCGGCCGAGGCCTCTATCTGGTTCCAGGACTTTTTCATCGCTCCAAACAGAGGCCAGTGAAAGGGGCCGTCCCAACCTCCCGCCCCCATCCCTGGGAACTGCTAATCTGCGTTCTCTCCGAGGGTTTGCCTTGTCCAGACAGTTCATATAAATGAAATCATGCATGTGGTATTTGGGGTCTGGCTTCTTTCTTTCTTTTCTTTTCTTTCTTTCTTTCTTTTTTTTTTTGTGGCACTGGGGATGGAACCCAGGGGCATTCTGCCTCTGGGCTATGCCCCCAGTCCTATTTTTTATTCTGTATTTTGAAACAGGGTCTCACTAAGTTGTGGAGGGCCTCATTAAGTAGCTGAGGCTGGCCTCGATCCTGCAATCCTCCAGTCTCAGCCTCCCGAGTACTGGGATTACAAGCCTGAGCCACCACACCTGACTCTTCCTTTTTTCTCTTCCTTCCTTCCTTCCTTCCTTCCTTCCTTCCTTCCTTCCTTCCTTCCTTTCTTTTCTTTTTCTTTTTCGATGTTGGCCATCCTACTGGGTGTGAGTGACTTCATCTTTCACTGTGGCTTTGCCTATGGTGTGTGTAGTGTGTGTGTGTGTGTGTGTGTGGGTGTGTGTGTGTGTGCATGCCCATGAGCCCATTACTAGGGATTGAACCCAGGGTGTTCTACCTCTGTGCTACACCCCCAGCCCTATTTTAACTTATTTATTTCGAAGCAGGGTCTTGCTAAGTTGCTGAGGGTTTCGCTAAAATTCTCAGACTGGCTTCAAACCTGCATGCCTCCTATCTCAGCCTCCCAACTACCGGGCTTCCAGGCACACGCCGCCACGACGGGCTGCCTATGGCACTTTTAAGGACCCAGGATGATTCCGACGGGCGTCCCAGAGGGAATGCCAGGCCAGGCGCCTCCCATTCATCTCTTATGATTCTCTCCAGGTTTTGGCGCCCTGTTTGTGTACCCACTTTGGAGAGAGAAATCAGACGGCCAGGGAGGCGGGTTTCCCAGGTGACTGTCACCAGCAGCAAAGCCAGGAAGCGGGGGTAGGACAGGAGCTCTTCTCTGTGACTGTCACGCCTGACACCTATCGCCATCAAGTAGAAGACAGTGGTGCTGGGGCTGTGTTTCCTGGGTCAGCGCTCCTGACCTGGGTCTGGCAGATTCCAAGTCCTGTGTTCCTCCCCTGAGGCCACAAATGGTGGCCCTGCGGTTGGCACACTGGGACCCGGGGGTCAAATCCAGCTGCAGCCTGCTTTGGTCCAAGCTGGAGGGAGGAATGATGCTCGCATTCTTGAAGGGGTTATAAAAAGGAATCAAAGATGAATACGCATTCATCTGAGGCTTTTCCTGTCTGGCCCTTTCCAGTTTGGGGACCTCTGCTGAGCTCTGTGTGACAACTCTGAGACAGAGCCCTCCAGTCTGGGGGCCCAGGCGCACATGCATCGGGGGGCAGAGCTCCCCAGTTGCACCTTGCCCAAGGCCTGGGCCGAGGGCACAGGGCCACACAGCTGGGCTCCCCCCACCGCTGCCCGGGCCCCAGGGCCAGGAGCCAGCTCTCTGGGGCTCGGCCCTCCCCCATCCCCGGAAGATTCGAAAAATGTGACACCTCAAAGTGGGACATAAAAGTTTAATGGGGACCGATGCATATTTAATGAGGCTTAACAAAGTATCCTTAAAGACATCTCAGACAGCCCCCCTACACGGGGCTGGGCGCCGGCCGCCACAAAAGCCACCCTGCCTGCCACCGCCTACCCTCCCTCGTCTGTCTGCGGTGGCATCCCAGGGACGACTTGGCATTCGAGCTCCTACTGGAGCCCAGCTCGAGCCTGCGGTCGCTCCCAGGGAGCTGCCCGCTCATGATTAATATTATGAGGCTGTCTGAGCACCCGGGAGTCGAGATGTGACGAGGGCTGCCTGGCCCGGTTCCAAGAAGCCCTCCCTCGGCAGGACGGAGCGTGGAGTGAGGGCACCCCCTTCTCGCTCCGCCGCTGCTGGAGTAGAAGGCGGGCTGGGGGCGTCCCAGGTCGGGAAGGGGGCACAGATGGGCTCCCCAGGGGGATGGGGTAAGGAAGGTCCCTATTATTGCTGACTCTGAGATCCCTGTCTGAGACTCCGAGACGGACGTTTTTAGAATCACAGCATCTTGGAAGGGTGGTTGGTTGGGTTCCCCGAATCCTGGTGGCCGAGAGTCACATTAACCACAGGACCGACGTTCCATGGCCCCCGCCCCAGTTCCACGACTTTGGGGCCCCAGCCTATACTCGAAGTCGCTTCAGATATTTCTGAGAGTCCCCAAGGGCTTGTCACCAGGTGCACAACAGAGGGGGCAGGAAGCCTCTCCCACTCTTGCTCTCGGGAATTCTCCAGCAACAAGCCCCTGAGGCTCTGCCACCGAGTTATCATCCTGCGTGGCCTGTTGCGTGGAGATGACCTGTAACCCGGCCCTGTGGCCCGCGCCCTGCTGTGTCCTCACCTGGGTATCTTGCAGCTCCTTGATGTCCCCACAGGGTACTGTGAAGACTTGCCCCGGTGGGTCCAATCCAGAGCTTCAGATCTCCCCCAGCCTGGTCCTCACCGCTGCACAGGTGACTAGCATCTGCTGTCCAAATGCCCAGGCCGGATGCCATTAAGGAACCTCCCCCCCCCCAATAGTAGGGATTGAACATGGGAACATTCTACCAGCCCTTTTTTATTTTGAAACAGGCTCTCACTAAGTTGCTGAGTCAGGCCTTGAACCTGTAATCCTCCTGTCTCAGTCTCCCACATACTGGGATTAGAGGCATACCCTACTGCACCTAGCTGAGGGTCCTTCTTTTTTTTTATTTTTTACTGTACTGGGGATTGAACCCAGGGGCATTCTACCTCTGAGTTCCACCCCCAGTCCTATTTTTATTCTTTTTTTTTTTTTTGCGGTGCTGGGAATTGAACCCAAGGGCATTCTACCTCTGAGCTACATACCCTGCCCTTATTTTTATTCCTTATGTTGAAACAGGGTCTCACTAAGTTGTGGAGGACCTTACTACGTAGCTGAGGCTGGCTGTGAACTCGGATCCTCCTGTCTCAGCCTCCCAAGTACTGGGATTACAAGTGTGCACCACCATGCCTGGCTCTATTTTTATTCTCTATTTTGAAACAGGGTCTCACTATTTGTGGAGGACCTCACTAAATAGCTAAGGCTGGCTGCGAACCTGGATCCTCCCATCTCAGCCTCCCAGTACTGGGATTACAAGCGTGCGCCACCACGCCTGTCTCTGAGGATCCTTCTCGCTGCCCAATGTCCTAAACGCATTTCTAGCACTGTCCCCATGAAGGCCCCTCTGTCCTCCTCCCCAGCTGGGCCCAGCCCCCATCCCTCCCCTGGCCTCGGCCCGGCCCTCAGCTACCTTCTTGGTCCACCTCTCACCACAATCAGAGTGAACTTCTGCGTGGATTCCTGATCTTCACTGAAGGAATCCAAGCCCTCACCCCAGTCCAGATACAAGCTGGAGTGGCCCTCTCAGGGACCCCAGGACTCCCCACAGAGGGTCCTGGTTCAGGCAGAGATCGAGATTGGCCACACCCCACTCAGTGGCTCATGGTTGAACAACTACTTGGGGTCCAGCCTCCAAACGGCACTGCATAAACCCAAGTATCCCCAAGTCACCCTGTGGAACAGCCACACACACCCCCTTACTCCAGTCGGCTGCCTCAGCTGACATCTGGGGCCCGGCTCAGCTGCCATAGCTGCACAGGAGTGTCACCGGGAGGCTGGCGGGGAGCCCAGGCCCGCTTGGAAGCGCACCGCGGTCTCAAGCCATTGTATCAGGATCAACGATTCTCTGATTCTCTGACGTGTGAGTTTGGGGCAGCCCGCTGACAGAGCATCCTTCGGGCCAGGGCTGGAAAGGGTGCCCGGCAGTCTACAGCTCTGCGGGGTGACTCTGGGGGGGCTGAAGGCAGGAGGGGCTGGGAGGGCAGATTGGGAAGCTGGCAGGGCACCCAGGTTCTCCAATAACCACCCCAAC
>PVLC010049572.1:0-10391 GCA_004027655.1 Graphiurus murinus | reverse complement strand
GCCTCGTGGCTTAGGCTCTGCGTGGCTTTAAGAGCCTCCACCCCTCGCCCAGAGAGAGAGCTGCTGGAGAGAGTTGTTACTGGGGAAAGAGTTGTTGGGAAGTTGCTGGGCTGGGTTGCTGGGAGAAGTTCTGGGAGGAAGTGGTTGGGAAGAAGAAGCGGTTGGGAAGAGGTTGGCTGGGTTGCTGGGGAAGTCCTGGGAAGAAATATTGTGGGTTGCTAGTGGAAGACGGGTTGCTAGAGAGAAGGGTTATTGGAAGTCTGTTGGAAAACCACTGTTTGGAAAGACGACTTCTGTGCTGTGTTTGTTACTGCTTGTGTAGTGCCCTTGATCACAGAAAGAGAGAGATATAATAAAGAGAGGTTCGAACCAGCAACATTCAGGCAGCATCTTTATTGGGGCCTCATGGCTGAGGGTTCAGCCTGGGGTGCCCGATACCAAGCAATGACATCACTGGAGCCAAACCCTTTTGCTTTTCTCTCTTTTTTTATACTTTTATTTGCTGTCTGTACTAAAGGAATTAATAACAATTGAGCTATTCTCTGTCCTTTCCATATCTGTATAGTTTTATTTGGAGGGAGTAACATGATTTTTATTTCTCCAGTAAAGTCTGAGTCAATAACTCCGGGAGCAATTTGTAATCCCTGTAAGGTTACTGAGCTTCTGCCTAATATTAACCCCATGGTACCTTTAGGCAAAGGGCCGAAAGTTCCTGTACTCACTAAAGTAGTTTCCATATCAGGGGTCAGAATGACTGTCTCACTGTTGGAGAGATCTAGTCCTGCACTTCCTGAAGTTGCTCTGGCCAAGCTGCCAATTGAGCTACTGGATAATTCTCCGGAGTTCCTGTTTGATTGTATCCCCAGTTTGGGGGGGGGGGTCTGGGGGAGCCCCTTTACCCATTTTTTGATTCCTATCCTTGTGATTGAAGGGAAGGCAGAGGAATTCCATCTTTATTAAACCGAGATTTACAATCTTTTTTCCAGTGAAATCCTTTGTAACATCTGGGGCATAAAGAAGGCGGCAGTTTTTGTCCTCCACCTCCAGTAAGAGATGAAGGATTATTTATTAGTGGACATTGATGTTGTATATGTCCGACTGAATTACATATACAACATCAATGTGTGGAGGGCCTCTATTATTGCTTACCCCTTTCAAGAATTTATTGTATGTCTGGCCTTGTAATGCTGCCGCAATTGTAATCCCTTGCACGTGAGCCGGGGTGAAATCTAGACAGACTTGGACAAATTCTGATAGGGACCCCGTTTTTCTTATGGGTCTCAGTAAGGCCTGACAAGTGGAATTAGCATTTTCAAAAGCCAATTGCTTAACAAGGAGTTCAGCTGCCTCCTTATTTGTGACTACTTTGGACACAGCCTCCTCCAGGCGAGCTAAGAAATCTTCAAAAGGCTCATCTCCTTTTTGTTTAACATTAGTAAGAAAAGTTGTTTTATGTTCGATTGGGGGCAGGGCTTTCCATGCCGCAGTAGCGCACATGGAGACATCCCCTAGAGCTGCTTGGGAGAGAGTAAGCTGAAGTTTTGGGTCACTATATTCCCCTGTGCCTGTTAACATCTGTATAGTAACCTGGGAGCGGCCATGCTGGGCCCTCAACATTCTTTTTCTGGCCTGATCCTCAAACTCCGTTCTCCACAGTAAAAATTGCCCTGGGGGCAAGCAAGACCTTGCCATCTGTTCCCAATCAAAAGGAGTTAACCATTTGGAGACAATGGCATCTAACAACTGTAAAGTATAGGGGGAATTAGCCCCGAACTCTCTGACCGCAGATTTTAATTCTTTTATCAGTTTAAAAGATAATGGTTTCCACTGCAGAGCTTCTTCAGTCTCATTGAGATTAACAACGAGGAAAGCAAATGAGAAATCTCCGTTTTGTCTTGCCTCTGCTGCGGCTTGCAAGAAGCACGGCTGTTGGCAATATTCTGATTCTTTAACTTTTTGACTAGTATTATTTGGAGGATCTACAGCATCATCTGGCCAATTATCCTCCTTACGATATTTAGCTGTGGCTTTTTCTAAAGTATGCCGCTCATCTGGGGAAAGTGATTTATCTCTGAAGTCTGAATTAGACTGATATCTGTGATAAGAGGAAGCCTTGGTCTTTATTGGAGCGGTTTTTTTGTTCTTCCTGCAGTTTGGAGGTTAAACATACTGTTTCATGGGTGGGATCTAATATATCTATAAAAATGCTCCATAAAGTAAAAACTTCTGCAGGTACCCTTTCAGGCCCGTGTACAGAACAGTAAGTTTTTATCTCCTCTCCTAATTTTATCCAAGTTTCAAGGCTTAAGCTTCCCTCCTGAGGAAACCAAGGTGCTACAGTTTGTAAGAATATAAAAAAATGTTTTAATTATTTGCGAGAGGTAGAAATACCTCTTTTGTTTATTATTTGGTGTGTTATTTTTATAAAGAGTTTTCTTTCTTTGCTCTTAGCAAGGTTCATAATTAAAATTCTTTTTTCAGAATGCTCTATTTTCAGTTGTTTGCACTTAGAATGTCTCATCTTTCTTAATTCTTAATTCTTAACATTACCGCCTCGCCTATCCTGCTCTATACCTAGCAGCGGAACTGCAGTTCCCTTTTTGGGTGGTCTACCTGTTCTGGTCCCGATAAATATAAAAAAAAAATGAATAAAAATGGGTAGGGGAAACTTACCTAAACGGGGCTCCACGTTGGGCGCCACTTGCCGGGGGCCAGCCCTCAAAGAAGCAGTAGAGCCTGGGGGGTCCCTCATTAGGTGGGTATCAAGACGAGGTCGAGAGCGAGTGAGAGTATGCTTACACACACACCATATATGTTAAGACGCATCTGTTTTAATTCATCACATGAGTGATATTTATGCTCATTACAACAAGGTATACAAAAAAAGGAATTTTTACAGCCTTGTTTTTCCTAGAGTTAAGTGGGTACATCTTTAACTGGAAAGGCTATTTCCTATAGTGTTTGCTAAGATTAGGGAAGCAGCAGAAAAAATACAAAAGTGTAAATGAATTATTCTTTTAGTAGAGAGCAGGCACAGCAAAGGAAGAGCAGGGGGTAAAGGTTAAAAGCTAAGAGGAACTATTCATTAGATAAATCTTTCCTATTTGCTCAGGCAGCTAAAGGTAGCAGGTTAATAAGTAGGTAAGCAGAAAGTTTAGCAAGCTTTCTTGTCTAAAAGCTTCCTTCTGTTTTATGATAAGAAACCTAAGTTCTCTTGACTCAACTGCCGGTATTTGTAGAGTTAATGGATACCTCTGAGCCAGGCCTATTCCTTTGTTCTCCTGATGACAGCATCCTGAGCCTCTTAAAAACCCTTTTTAATGTGGAAGCAAAGCCCAAATTTCCAGAATAAAATAATGTAAAGCGAGAAATGTCACACGTCCCCTTATTTAGCAGGCTGAGCCTTGCTCCAATCCCCAACTGGTTAAAGTAACACCACATCTGAGGATCCTCCATACTGTTTTCCAAAGTGGTTGCACTAGTTTGCAGTCCCACCAACAATGTATTAGAGTTCCCACTTCTCCATATCCTCGCCAGCAGTTGTTGTTGCTCGTGTTTTTGATGATTGCCATTCTGATTGGGGTTAGGTGAAATCTCAAGGTGGTTTTGATTTGCATCTCTCTGATTGCTAATGATGTGGAACATTTCCTCATACATTTATTGGCCATTTGTATTTCCTCTTCTGTGAAGTGTCTATTTATATCCTTTGCCCATTTTTTAATTGGGTTGTTTGTTTTCTTGGTTGTGATTTTCTTGAGTTCTTTGTATATCCTAGATATTAGACCTCTATCTGTAGAGTAACTGGCAAAAATCTTCTTCCACACTGTAGGCTCTCTGTTGAGGTTCTTGACAGTTTCCTTTGCTGCACAGAAGCTCCTCAGTTCAATGCAATCCCATGTATTGATCTTCCTTTGAGTTGCTTGTGCTTTGAAGGTCTTGTTGAGGAAGTTTTTACCTGTGCCTATGTGTTGAATTGTTGGTCCTATGCCCTCTTCAAGTAGCTACCTTGTGCCTATGTGTTGAATTGTTGGTCCTATGCCCTCTTCAAGTAGCTACCTTGCATCTACTTGAAGAGGGCATAGGTCTTGTTGAGAAAGTTTTTACCTGTGCCTATGTGTTGAATTGTTGGTCCTATGCCCTCTTCAAGTAGCTACCTGTTCCTATGTGTTGAATTGTTGGTCCTATGCCCTCTTCAAGTAGCTACCAACAATTCAACACATCAGCACAGGTAAAAACTTTCTCAACAAGACCTCCAAAGCATAAGCCACTCAAAGGAAGATCAATACATGGGATTGCATTAAACTGAGGAGCTTCTTTGCAGCAAAGGAAACTGTCAAGAACCTCAACAGAGAGCCCACAGAGTGGGAAAAATTGAACATAACATTTAACATAATGTGTTAACATAAGTGTTGGTCCTATGCCCTCTTCAAGTAGCTACCTTGCAGCTACTTGAAGAGGGCATAGGATCAACACTTCAACACATAGGCACAGGTAAATACTTTCTCAACAAGACCCCCAAAGCACAAGCAACTCAAAGGAAGATCAATACATGGGATTGCATTAAACTGAAGAGCTTCTGTGCAGCAAAGGAAACTATCAAGAACCTCAACAGAGAGCCCACACAGTGGGAGAAAATTTTTGCCAGCTACTCATCTGACAGAGGACTAATATCTAGGATATACAGAGAACTCAAGAAACTCACAGCTAAGAAAACAAATAACACAATCAAGAAATGGGAAAAGGATCTAAATAGACACTTCACAAAAGAAGAAATACAAATGGCCAATAAATGTATGAGGAAATGTTCCACATCATTAGCAATCAGAGAGATGCAAATCAAAACTACCTTGAGATCTCACCTAACTCCAATCAGAATGGTAACCATCAAGAACACAAACAACAACAAATGCTGGTGAGGGTGTGGACAAGTGGGAACCCTAATACATTGTTGGTGGGATTGCAAATTAGTGCAACCACTTTGGAAAACAGTATGGAGGATCCTCAGACGAATGGGAATGATCCTACCATAGGATCCAGCAATACCTCTTCTGGGTATCTACCCAAAAGAACAGAAACCAAACTATCAGACCAACACATGTATATCTGTTTATAGCTGCACAGTTTACAATTGCCAAACTATGGAACCAGCCAAGATGTCCATCAACAGATGAGTGGATTACAAAACTATTGGATATGTACACAATGGAATTTTACTCAGCCATAAAGAAGAACAAAATCATGTTATTTGCAAGGAAATGGAAGGAACTGGAAAACATTGTTAAGTGAGATTAGTCAGTCACAAAAAGTTAAAAATCGAATGCTCTCCCTAATATGTGGAAGCTAGAGAGAAAATGGGACATAAGAGGGACTCCAGATGAAGAAGGAGAATCCTTAGGTGAACAAAGAATTTGACTTAATGGAAGGTGATGGGCGGAGGGGGGACACCCTAATGAGCATGATGTACTTTCACGAACTCATCAAAGTCAATCACTAAACTGACCTTGAGAAGGAGGGAGGAGGAGGGAGTGGGGCGGGAATTGGGGAAGGGTTAAATGAGAAATGTGTGCATGGATGTCTTTACATATAGTAGCTTGTACCTAACAAAGATATGTGATTACAATGCACCAAATAAGGGAAAGATGAAAAAAAAGATTTATTAAAGTTACACCAGGAGATTTTTGATCTGTGTAATGCAGAGCCCATTTCTATTAATGTGGCAGAAAAAGCTAAGACATTTTTAGATTGGCTTCAAGCCTTGGTCACTACCTGGCCCTCGTTTACCTCCTTGCTGGGAGGAGTTATTGTAGCAACAGCAATTGTCATTCTAGGCTTATGCATTCTACTACTCGTTGTACACCTTGTGATAAATGCCTTTCTTAGTATACTAGGAGATTTACATGGAATAAAAATGCAAGCACTGCCTCACACAGGGCCTGGTAGTCAATGACAGGTTCGATTTTCTCAGGGCAATATCAACCTAAGACAGGGCTCGTTGAATGACTCATCGAGACCCCATGATGAGTAAGATTAAGCACCTGGTAAGAAACGACCTAAGACAGGCACAGTCCTTCGTGCATTTTAAAATAAAAATGGGGGAGTTGTGAGAGCCCAGCTGGGCCCTTTCCCCCCTGACAGTTGCTATCTGCATATATGAGTAATTATACTGACTTTCCTGCTATGGCTACATTGGCGTCACGAAGTCTAAAGATTGCTCCTAGGGTGCATAGATGAAAGACCCTCCTACTTCTTAGAAAGTAAATATATGACCCTAAAGGAGTATGGTTTTATGACTCTAGAAAGTTTGCTTGATCAAGCTATGTTAAGAATGTGGGCTATACATGTAAAACGAAGAAGTGGTGCTATTTGGGATCTGACAATGATTGATATGTCATAAATGTCTATGTAACCCTGTTGTACTCAAGAATTGTATAAAAAATCCATGCTGAAAAATAAAAATTAGAAAAAAAACAAGAAACTGTATGATCATGGGCATTCCTGCTTGCCAGGCTGCAGCGCCCTTAGTGGCCCAACATATCTATGAAACATGCAGACCTTTTCTTTTAGTTTCCGTGTTTCCAGAGTTGAGTGGCCTAAATACTTTCTACTTGACAACTTCTTAACCTGGGACCTATTTATGGGCTCCAGGGGGTCTATGAATTCACTGAAACTGTATGCTAAGTTTGGTGTGTATGTATTTTCATGAGCTTTGCAAAGGACACCATGACCCAAAAGGAGGTACTAGTCTTAGGAAATGTGGCTTTACATCTATCGGTGGTATAATTTATAAGTGCAAAGAAATGAAACCTTACTTTACTGGATTTTTAAAGTCATTATAGGAGCAGAATGTGGTGGTGCATGCCTATAATCCCAGTACTTGGGAGGCTGAGACAGGAATATCACAGGTTCAAGGTTGGCCTCAGCAAGTAGAGAGACTCTCATCAACTTAGTGAGACCCTGTTTCAAAAATAAAAATAAAATAGGGCTGGGGGTGTAGCTCAGAGATATAATGCCCCTGGGTTCAATCTCCAGTATCAAAAAATAAATTAAATAAAGTCATTATAATCAGGAGATTTAAGAGGTGCATAAATTATTTAAATAAAAAGACTCTGAAAAGGCCTCTTGCCTTAAATAAATCCCTTCCATTGGTTTACTGGGCAGCAAAAAGTTTTTTCCATTAGCATAGCCCTGTAGGGCCTGCTTTGATTAGCTTCCAAAGCTTCTGGGGACTTCCATTTCCTGTAGTGACAGGTTGGTTATTTGGATGAATCCTCTTGTCAAAAGCAACTGAAAATGCTGGGTAAAATGCAAAAACCTTCCCTTAAAACTATGTACTACCAATATGGTGGTATTGGAAGATGGGGCCTGTGAGAAGTTATTAGGTCACAAGGATGAAGCCTTCAGAATGGAATTAGTGCCCTTATAAGAAAGACACCAGACAGCCCTCTAGCTTTCTTTCTACTATGTGAAGATACAGGGAGAAGTTGGCATTCTGCGGCTCCAATTTCTCTCAGAGCATTTGCAGACACTGAATATTTTGAGCCTCAAAGGGCCACAAGGCAGAGAAGTCAAGGCTCAGATCCCACCAAAAGGAAGGAGTCTTATAGAAAACCCAACTATCATGAATTCAAGACACTAACGGGCTCCAGATTAGGGTTAAGGTGAACCACAACTAAAATTAGTGAGAATTAGGTCAGGAAAACAGAAACATCTCCATGTACTTCAAGGAAAAGGGTGTTTTTGTTTTGTGTTGTGTTTTTGGTTTTGGTACTAGAAGCTACACTCCCAGTCCTTTTTTATTTTGAAATGGGTTCTCTCTAGGTTGCTGAGAGCTCACTAAGTTGCTGAAGCTGGCTTCGAACCTACAATCCTCCTGTCTCAGCCTCCCAATACTAGGATTATAGTCATGTATCACCATTCTTGGCAAGAAAAAGGAAACAGAGAGCTACACATCTGTTGGAAGAGCTAGGGGAGAAAAGGCCAAGATAGTTGCTGCCAAAGTTCTCGGATTGCAGTACCAAAGCAGGTGATTATGAAATACTCACCTGAAAACCACTATGAATCTCAAGAAACTCTGAGTTTTTCCTGACAACATCAACTGTATTTCTGACTCTCTTCTCTTATGGTGAAAATCTTGGTTCTTGCTAACATAAATGTACCTATTTTCTTTATCCTAGGATATACATTAAATTGTTTCAAAATACTATTAATGATAAATCTAATGCAGAAAATTGATATGCCTTTTTTTCTTAGAATGTACCCAAGTATTTACTGTCAGAGATCTACATTCAAAAGTTACATGAAAAATTATTTACTCTGCATATACAATGAGGTTCTTTGAATATATAATAAAATTCTTGTGGATCTAACTAAGCCAGCAGTTTCTTTATAGAATGAATTGTAAATTTTTAAAAATTTTTTGTTTGAAAAATTTTACAATTTACACCCAAATACATCCTCTACCAAGACCCAACAATGACTAACATTTTGAAATATTTGCTTTACCTAAATAAACAGTAGATGTACACATTTTATTTTTCTGAAACATTTAAAAGTAAGTTGGAGGAATCATAAGAGTTGAACTCTAGATTCTTCAGCATTCATTTTCCAGGAATAAGGACATTCACATAGAATTTACTATTCTGCCTAGAATTTCAAGAATATTTTACCCATTCTGTGTGTGTGTGTGTGTGTGTGTGTGTGTGTGTGTGTGTGTGTGTGTGTTGATGGTATGGATTGAACCCAGGGACGTTTTACCTCCAAGCTACACCCCAGATTGAAAACAGGGTCTTGCTAAGTTGTTGAGAACCTCTCTAAAGTTGCTGAGGCTGGCCTCAAACCTGTGATCCTCTTGTCTCTTCCTCTCAAGTACTGGGATTACAGGCATGTGCCATCATGCTAGGATTGCCCATTCTTAAGTATAGTCCAAAAAAAGAACTCAGAATACATTCTCTAAAATGTAAAAGGGAGCAAGACAAGCATCTTTTGTGGGATTTTTAAGGAAAACATTAATCACAACTAGAGGGACTGAGCCGAACTTGAACTTGAACATTTGAGATGGACTGCTCCAACCATTTACCCACACAAAGTATTTGGAAACTGTATTCCTAGAATCCAAGATCTGAAGATAGAACATGGTGTTTTAGGGGTCTTTCCAAGCCTTCCCTCACCTCATTGCCTCACACACATAAAACATGGGTAAGTTAAGCATGAGAACAGATTCTGGAGGATCTGAGGATGAAGTCCTATATGAGAGGGCTTTACTGATGTCCTTGTCCCTACATAATGTGTGTGCTGAGGGGGTGTTAGTTACTGGAAATTGAGCCGAGGACCATTCTATCTTCAAGCTACACCTTCCAACCCTTTTTTAAAAAAATTCCAACCCTTTTTTAATTAATTAATTTATTTATTTTTTAAGCAGGGGCTCACTAGGTTGCAGTCAGTCTGATTAAATTGCTGAGGCTGGACTTCCGGGAAGATGGCGATGGAGTGAGACACGTCTCAAGAGCCGCTGTGAGCTCGATTCAAATCAGTCGTGGATCCAGCTTTTTGAAAGAAGAAAAAAAGCAACAAAAAGGTGAAAAACGCTGAGAAAACTGGAATACAGCTGAGCAGAACCCAGAAGGCCGATCAGGGAGAGCAAAGAAGCCCATCTCCGCGGCCCCGGCGCCACGCCGCCAGGCAGAAGCCGCCATTGAGCCGGCCCCCGTCGTGGAGTCTACTAAGAAAGAAATAGACAACAACCCTCTGCACCCCACCGGCCAGAGCTGAAGTGAGCGACTCCTTAACTCCTCATCCTAGCCAGGCGGCATTTCGAGGCACCTTTGACAGAGACCAGAACGCGTGGTACGACCAGCTTAAGCCCGAGCAGGACCATCCCAGCTCACCTCTCCTCACGGAGCCGGAGCAGAGATAACTGCACCCCAGGGCTTGGGTCAGGACTGCCGCAGGAACAGCTTCTCGACGGAAGGGGGGAGAAGAAAATCGGCCCAAGGGTGAGTGGGGAAACGGGCAGCTGGCTGGAGTCTGAGGAGCAGACCAGGGAGAACCGGGGAGTCGGCACGTGCGCAGCAGTAGCAGCCGCCATCTTGTCGGCCGCCCACAGCAGCAGAAATCTGCTCAAAAGACCTGCAGAGGCCAAACCAGGTCTGTTCTTACAAACTTGCAGGGATTTTTATCTTGCTACTTGCTGACATTGCTTGTTTTCTGGGGTTTTTTGCTTTGTTTTGTTCCGTTTTTACTCTGTTTTCACTTTGCATTGCTATAATTTATGTATGTTTGTTCGGAGGATTGGTAGCCTTTCAGCTTTTGCTAGATCCTAGAAGTCAACACCTGAAACCCACCAAGGACACCAATAGAGCAGGCAGAAGAAATTCCAGAGTAATTGCAACTCA
>PVLC010049571.1:0-10385 GCA_004027655.1 Graphiurus murinus | reverse complement strand
CGGTACCAGGGATTGAACTCAGGGGCATTCTACCTCCGAGCTACACCCCCGGCCCTATTTTTTATTCTTTATTTTGAAACCGAGTCTCACTAAGTTGCGGAGTGCCTCACTAGGTAGCTGAGGTTGGCCGCGAACCCGGATCCTCCAGTCTCAGCCTCCCAAATGCTGGGATTACAAGCGTGCGCCACCACGCCCGGCTGAGACCCTGTTTCAAAATAAAGATAAAATAGGACTGGGGGGTGTTGCTCAGAGGTAGAATGTCCCCGGGTTCAATCCCCACCCAGTACCACTAAAACAAAAAAACACCCTTTTGGGAAAGAAAGTTTAGCTACTTCTGAAATGATTCAGTTTTCCCCTATTTTCATTTTCCATGACATATTATTTTCTCTTGTTTTATACATTTACCCCCAATTTCTCTGGGAAAAAGAATATATTACATAAAGGAACAGATCACCAGGCCTGGTGGCGCATGCTTGTAATCCCAGCATTTGGGAGGCTGAGACTGGAGGATCTGGGTTCTCGGCCAGCCTCAGCTACCTAGTGAGGCACTCCGCAACTTAGTGAGACCCTGTTTCAAAATAAAGAATAAAAAAAAAAAAAAAAAAATAGGGCTGGGGGTATAGCTCGGAGGTAGAATGCTCCTGAGTTCAATCCCCAGTACTGCAAAAACAAAACAAAACAAAAGATCAAAAAGCAGAGTCTCATCATGGTAGCCTTTAAAAATCCTACTTTTTTGTGGCAAATCATCTTAAAACATTCAAGATTTTTGCTAACACTTGAAGAAGTACTTATGTTTACTGGCATACAGCAGGAAACTAAGAAGGTTGAACAATCTTTATTATTATTTTTTGCATGGTGCTGTGGATCAAACCCAGGGCTTTGCTCATGCTAAGTGCAAGTGCTCTTTATAGCCCCAGTCCAGTTTGAACAATCATTGCAGTTTAAAAATGGAATTAGAACTCAATCTTCCATTCTGCACTACTCTACTATGCTCTGGTGTCCCCACAAGGCCTATAAGGCCTATTTTCTGGGGTTAATAATCCCTGTGGGGGTGAGGATGGGAATCTCTGGTCTAATACTCCATTGCTTGAACCCTTTACTTTGTGGCTTGAGGGCTTTTGAGAGAAATGGAGTAGATAGGTAGGTAGGTTGGTAGATAAATGAATAAATAAGTGAATGAATAAATAAATAAAACTCCACTGGCAGAATCATCAGCACCACCAACACAGTAGAGGGAAGAGAACACCATTCATATGGGAAAGGGATGGACAGGAAGGAGCCGGAGTGGGAGCCAAGGTGGTGGGGAAAGGGAAGCCTTGGACTTAAAGCAGGTCCAGTTCAAAGGCGTGGATGCTGGCAATGGGAGCTCTCCAGAAGTTGAAGGTGCTGTACTCCAGGAGATCGCCTTCAGGGTTTTTCTCCTGCTCTTCTCCGGTTGCTTGCCCGGTCATTTTGCCAACGCTGGTGTCCTTGATCTTGTAGGTGGGTGTATCTGACAGACCCAGGCCTTCCAGCTCCGACAGATCCAGTTCAGGGATGGGCATCCTCCAGAAAAGAAAGGAGCTGTACTGGCTACTCACAGGGTCCCTCATAGCTTCCTAGAAAGAAACCACTGTCAGTCTTCATGCTGAAGCAAACTCTGTTTGGCCCCTGGCTGTTTTGTTTTTGTTTTTTGGTGGTACTGGGGCATTATACCTCTAAGCTACACCCCAGCCTCCCTTTTTCTTTTTTTGTTTGGGAACAGGGTCTCGCTGGGTTGCTGAGTCTTACTAAATTGCTGAGGCTGTCCCCGAACCTGTGATCCTCCTGTCTCAGCCTCCCAAGTACTAGGATTACAAGTGTGCACCACCAGGTTCAGCTCCTCTTTGCCTCTATAAATAATCCAGTTCCCCAGGACAAGCAACAAAAATTCTTCCTGTACTGTCATTTTCTAACTTCTCACATTGGAATAACTTATTTACTTGATGTCTACTGCATCAAGTTGGATCTTGGGTCTGATTTTTTGAGGCCTTTCAAAATCTGGCCCACTCTTCCTAGCAGGAGCATAGCCTCTGCTAGTTATAGCAAATTTCATCCCTGTCTTGTGTAACTCCTTCCACACTCTACCTTAAAATACTTCTGAGCCAAGTGTGGAGGTGCATTCTACACTCCCAGCCCTATTTTATTTTTTACTTTGAAACAGGGTCTTGCTACATTACTAAGGTCTTCACTAAGTTGCTGAAGTTGGCTTTGAACCTGTGATCTGAAGTCTTAGCCTCCCAAGTACTGGGATTACAGGTGTGGTCCATTATGCCCAGCTTCTCCCTCACTGTTTAATAGGTCTATTAGTCCACAGATAAGTCTAAACAATCTATTTCTGTCTAGCCTACCTCTTCTGCTAGAGTATACCTGAAGATAAAGAGCAAATGGACTGGAAAGTCCAGGTAAGGAAGTAAAATTTAGGTTGGAAAGAGAAGGTACGTTGGCAGAATAAGATCCATGCATTAATGAATACTTCTAAGCTGGGTGTGGTGGTACACACCTGTAATCCCAGTTCTTGGAAGGCTGAGACAGGAGGATCACAGGTTCAAGGCCAGCTTCAGCAAGTCAGCGAGATTCTCTCTCAAAGTAAAATAATAAAAAGGGCCGGGAATATAGCTCAGAGGTAAAATGCTCCTGGGTTCAGTCCCTAGTACCAACAAAAAGAATAGTTCGATCACCTGTTCTATTTATCTTACCCACATCCTGCCTGATGTATGACTCTTACAGCTCCCTGAAGCCTCTACCCTGCTCCTTACAAGTCAAGAAAAGGGGCAAGAAAGCCGGGCGTGGTGGCGCACGCTTGTAATCCCAGCATTCAGGAGGCTGAGACCGGAGGATCCGGGTTCGCGGCCAGCCTCAGCTACCTAGTGAGGCACTCCGCAACTTAGTGAGACTCGATTTCAAAATAAAGAATAAAAAATAGGGCTGGGGGTATAGCTCGGAGGTAGAATGCCCCTAAGTTCAATCCCCAGAACCGCAAAAAAAAAAAAAAAAAAAAGAAAAGGGGCAAGAAGCTTTAGTTGAAATGTTCCCAAAGGAGCAAAAAGAACATTCCATTGTCTCCAAAAATAGAACCCTAAGTTTCTAAAGGCCTTTCTCTTGCAAACCCCATTGGCTCTCACCAGGCCTGTAAGTCCAAAACGGTGTCCTTAAGTAGGTTTTCAAATGTTCCCATATAATGTGAGAGATCTCTACTGAAGCATATAAAGAAAGCCTTAATCTAGAGTATGATGATATGCAAGAGTATGGAGGCTTGACGAATTGTGGGTGGGTAGATTAGGATGTTTTCAATGTTAATAGCAAATTCTGAATTAATCTTTTTCCTCTTAGGCTCAAGTTCCAAAATAAACCCTGAGAACCGAGCATTACTCAGCAGAGAAGCTGCTTAGGAGGAGGCTAATGCAGGGACTGGCGCAAGGCGGGGGAGTGTGTTAGAAAGGTGAGGTCATCATCCTATAGATATTCCGTTCACATCAGCTCCACAGTAATCTGCAGAAACATGCAGAGAGCTAAAAAAAAAAAAAAAAAAGTGTATCTATTAACCAACCAATCTCTGCTTAGGTCTGGGACTACAGAGGGTCCTGAGAAGCCAGCCTTAGGAGTCAATAGTGTCACTGACTCTAACCCTTACTATATTTCTAGTTTTTTTCCCCCTACCTAGCTACCTAGCTATCTTCTTTTATGTCCCCCTTTGTAAGTCTCCTATGGAAATGATCTTACTGTAATAATAGGCTCTTTAAAAAACAGAATCATAAAGCGAAAAAAAAAAATAGGAATTTAAAACTAGAAGACATCTTAGAACTCAATGACTTGTGAAGTCTTCCTGCCAGTTTATGTAGAAGTTAGATCTGATCTAATTTCCAATCTGATCCCTTTTGTGTTTTACATAATTGCCTACAGCTTTAAAAAACCCTATACCAATACTCTGGAACCTTATAAGAATTTAGTTTTTGAAGGACAGATACTCTGTGGGCTGTGATTCTGCTCTGAATCAGTACAAATGGCACACAGCAGTAGAGAGGAAGCTAGAATCTGAGAAAAAGGCAAAAAGCTTTTTGACAAGCTGACTCCTTTTCTTACAACTATAGTATGTATAAAAACTGCCCTAACTGTCCCTGAGTGTCTGGTGGAGCTCTTGTACAATTAAAAAAGCTAAAGAAAACTCTGTGAAATATTAACTCAAAAGGCTAAAATCTTTAGTTATGCCACTAATCCAGAGGCATGTACAGAAAGTACCAAACACATTCCAGAAAGACACAGGCAAGTTTATGTGGCATTAAAATCAAATCAAGAACATAATGTTAAGACTACACAAAAAACTGAAGATAAGATACCAAAGGGTGCTTACTAATATAAAGACATTAGTAATGAAAAAAACTTTTTTTTTAGTGTGTGTGGGGTACTGGGGAGGGAACCCAGGGGCCTTTTACCTCCGGGCTATACCCCTAAACCTATTTTATGTTTTATTTGGAGACAGGGTATCACTAAGTTTCTGAGAGCCTCAGTAAGTTGCTGAGGCTGAACTTGTGATCCTCCTGTTTCAGCCTCCCAAGTACTAGGATTACAAGCATGCTCCACCATGCCTGGCTATGAAAAAATTTTTTGTAGTACTGGAAATTTTTTTTTTTTTTTTTTTTGCGGTACTGGGGATTGAACACAGGGGCATTCTACCTCCGAGCTATACCCCCAGCCCTATTTTTTATTCTTTATTTTGAAACTGAGTCTCACTAAGTTGTGGAGTGCCTCACTAGGTAGCTGAGGCTGGCCTCGAACCCGGATCCTCCTGTCTCAGCCTCCCGAATGCTGGGATTACAAGTGTGCGCCACCACGCCCGGCCCAAATCCTATTTTTTATTCTTTATTTTGAAACAGGGTCTCACTAAGTTGCGGAGGGCCTCACTAAGCAGCTGAGGCTGGCCGCGAACCCAGATCCTCCAGTCTCAGCCTCCCAAATGCTGGGGTTACAAGTGTGCACCACCATGCCTGGCTCACTCCCTGCATTTTTATTTTGCAAAGGTCCCTTATTTATTAAGTTGCTGAGGGTGTCCTGGAACCCGTGATCCTCCTGTCTCAAACTCCCAAATGCCAGGACTACAGGTGTATACTACTATGCCCGAATAAAAATTTTAATTTATTTATTTCTGTGGTACTGGGGATTGAACTCAGAGGCATTCTACCTTGGAGCTATACCCCCAGCCTGATTTTATTTTTTATTTGGAAACAGGGTCTCACTAGGTTGATGAGAGTCTCACTACTTGCTGAGATTGTCCTTGAACCTGTGATCCTCCTATCTCAGCCTCCCAAGCACTGGAATTACAAGCATGCACCACCTCGCCCGGCTAAGAAAAACAGACTAGCAGAACGTTGTGAGCAGGATTTGAACCTGCGTCGGGAGACCTCATTGGATTTCGAGTCCAATGCCTTAAACACTCGGCTACTACAGCCCAGTTAATTTAATATAATATGGATTTAACTCCCAAGTCTTCCAAATTTTGCAAGAGGTCCCTTTTCAACTAGCCTCCCTTCTCTTCCCCAAATGCTTTCCATCCTTATGTCATCTCATCTATCTTTACATCTATCTTTATTTACCTTAAAGGGTTTGGGCAGAGCCCTGTACCATGATATAGGCTCAACAAATGCTTCCCACTATCCCTAATTTAAAATTATGCAGAAGCCAGGCATGGTGGCGCATGCTTGTAATCCCAGTACTTGGGAGGCTGAGACAGGAGGATGGAAGGTTTGCAGCCAGCCTCAGCTACTTAGTGAGGCCCTGTTTCAAAATAAAGAATAAAAAATAGGGCTGGGGGTGTAGCTCAGAGGTAGAATGCCCTCGATTCAGTCCCCGATACCACACACAAAAAAATATGCAGATATTTTAGACAAATGTTAATTTTGAAGTATCCGTGTCTATCCTTAGACACATGACTTATAAAAATACAGATGAGTGTGATGGGGATGGGGGAGGGGGCAGCTTGAAAAATGTGGTATTAAAGCTACTTCCAAGGAGGACTACCTTCCTCCTCTGCCTCTTAATTTTGTAACAGGGTATCGATAAGTTGCTAAGGCTGGTCTTGAACTTGAGATCCTCTTATCTCAGCCTCCAAATACTGGGATTATAGATGTGGGCCACATACCAGGCTTAAAACACTTAATAAACTTTAAAACCCTACTTAGCTGGGCGTGGTGGCTGCAAGACTATAATCCCAGTACGGGGGAGGCTGAGACAGAAGGATCAGTTTCACAGCCAGCCTCAGCAATTTACCCTTAGCAATATGGTGAGACCTTGTTTCAAAATTTAAAATAAAATAAGAAGCTGGGCGTGGTGGTGCATGCTTGTAATCCTAGTACTTGGAAGGCTGAGACTGGAGGATCGCAGGTTCAAGGACAGCCTCAGCAATTTAGTGAGGCTCTCAACAACCTAGTGAGGCCATTTTTACAAATCAGAAATAAAATTGGCCTGGAGACATAGCTCAGAAGTAGAATGCCTCTGGGTTCAATTCCCAGTGCCACAAAAGAAAAAAAAAGAAAAAGAAAAAAAAATACAGATGAGGCTGGGTGTGGTGGTGCACGCTTGTAATCCTAATACATGGGAGGCTGATATAAAAGGATCTCAGGTTTGTGGCCAGCCTCAGCTTAGTGAGGCCCTGTTTCAAAATAATAAAGAATAAAAAATAGGGCTTTGGGGTGTAGCTCAGAGGTAGAATGCCCCTGTGTTCAATCTCTAGTACCGCAAAAAAAAAGGAAAAAGAAAAAGAAAAAAGAGATGAAAAAGATACATTCTATGAGCCACACAGACACGCCCAGATACCCTTTGTCCAGCCCCTCTGCGGGCATCCCAGGCCTATTAAACAGGGCCTTGCTGTGTCATGCTGCCACCATGGAGTGGGGGAAGGAGGCCTATGCAGGCTCTCTGGCATTTTGCACGTGCCTCATTCTCACTCTGTGCTTGATTTCCCCCCACCACACACACACTGAGCTTCAAGTGGAAATCTGCCCCCATCCATAGCTCCTGTGGGATCTGGATTTCAATATGGAACCAGGGAATTCTACACAGAGGCCCCCACCTTTCTTTCCTACCTCAAGCTGCTTTCTTTGGAGAAAAGAAAAAAAAAATTTTTTTTTCATTTTTGAAAAAAATTTGAGGTGGGGAGAGAGAAAGGTCAGGATTACTCTCAATATTATCTCATATTCCACCCCCAAAAAACTCCCTTTTACAGAAACAAATAGAACACGACAAAAAAAGGGGGGGGGGCCTGGAAATGTGGGGAAGTAGAGGCTAGAGTGATACAGCAGGATTAAAGATGCAGCAACTAAAGGGTAGAAAAAAATATAGCTTGAAAAGACAGACAACTAGATTGAAGAAAGTGAATACACAGGACAATAAATGATAGGAAGATGGACACCTGAAATGAGGGAAGAGCTGAGAAATGACATGTCAGTTGTTAGAAATTAATGCCTAGATATATAACAAGGCATGGAGATATTGGAAGAGATATAAATCGGAGAATACCCATTGTTCATAGCGCCCCCTTTTCTCATCTAGACCTGTTCCCCACCTCGATCCCACTTGGGGTCTTCAGTGTAACCAGAAGAGGCTCTTTTCTTTGCAGCCTCCCGTCCCCCCGCCCTCAGTTCAGCTTACCTGTATCAATGAATCACTAGCGGGTTCCAGTGATGTAGGGAGTGCCTGGGGGCTCCGGGGTCAGCTCTGGGCTAGAGAAAAAGGGAGCCGTTGGGGCTTGGGCGGCTTTGTCTTCTCCCTCCTTCTCCCTCTTCAGTGACTGAGTCTGCCTGCTCAGTCCCCCCTGCAATGCAGCCCCTCCTAGGCAGGGCGGAAGGACTCCCCGCCCCTCCCTGTCTGACTCGGCTAATTCCAGTGATAGGCTCCAGGTGCTTTAGGGAGGGAAGCCCAAGGCTTCTCCTTAGGCTCATCGGTCTACACCATTCTCTCCCTGGAAAAGACGTGCTGGCTGGAGTGCAATGAGTGAACAATTAATTACCCCTGATTTAATTTAGGGGTTAAAAAAAAAAAAAGAAAACCTTCACTAGAAACATCAGTGGAATGGAGGAGTATCCCTTTCTCTACCAATTTAAGGACTTTTGAGTTCCCCAGTGTTTTGGAGCATCAATAATTCCCCACTTCTCCCGCCTGGTCTCTCCGCTCTCGCCTGGGATAAACCTAGATCTATTCTTTTGGGGACCGAGCACACGAGACTGGAGGAGGGTACTTGTGCAACCCTGCACTCGGGCGAGGCTCAGTGTTGGGGTCTCGCCGGGTGCTGGCTGCAGTGCCAGCGCCGAGGCCAGCCGGGGGCGCCCAGCCCCTCCGCCGAGCGGCGCCTCCTCAGTCGGGGGGAGCGTGCGCCGCTCGGGCCGCCGGTGTCGTAATCGCGTCGCCGCCGCTTCCGCCCCGGCCGGCCCCGCCCCCGCCGCCGCCGTCCGCCCCCCTTCTCCGCGGCCAGCAGCCGGAGCTCCGCGCCGCCGCCGCGCCGGAGCCCCACAGCGCGGCCGCCGCCCGACGACGAGCGGCGCAGGTGAGAGCGGGAGGCCGGGGAGCCGCCCGGGCGCGCGCAGGCGGAGGCGGCGGAGGAGGGAGGCTGGGGCAGTCGGGGTGGGCAGGAAGCGGGCTTCCCAGAGGCTCGCTGGCCTAGGACCCCAGGAGTGAGCTGGACCTGAAAGCCCCAACCCGAGGCCGAGGGCGGCCGCGGAGGGCGACAGAGTTCCTAAGACTCAAGTTCCGGTAGGAACAGAGACTTTCCGGGTGTGGGGCAGAAATGGAGTCTGTGATTGAACGTCTTGGGGGAGGGGACACTTAGGGCCTTAGTTCGTGTCCTTTTCAGCTTCCACGGGAACTTTCCTGGGAAATGGCAGTGTGTGTACTGGGCGAATGCCTGTCACTGGGCTGAAATGTGGGGCCACCTCTTTCTGTAGGGGCCCTCGGCGGCCCTCCGCGTCTGGGGGGGGGGAGGTGTCTATGCTTAGGGACCAGCTGCATCCCTGGGCTTAACAGCCAGAATTGCCCACTTAGTTCTCCGTTCTTTCTCTTTCTCCCCAGCTGCTTCTTGTGAAGGCTTGTCAGGCAGCGGGTTGGAGGCTTGGGGCGGGAGGGACCGGGAAAACCGGTTTGGAGCTTGAGTGGACCGGGGAACTACCCCTGAACATCCTTCCTCCCATCCCTCCCTCCTGCTGCTCCCAGGACTCTGATGCTCTAAAGTCCTAGCGCGACCTTGGTAGTGGTGCTGGCTTAGAGGTGTCTTTCTCAGTTCCATATTTCGCTTTTATTATTTGGAACTGAGGGGACCCAGTTGTGCCACTTTGCCATCAGGATGTGGCCTTATGTTATCTAGTCGTGTGTGTGTGTGTGTGTGTGTGTGTGTGTGTGTGTGTGTTTACTGGGGATTGAACCCAGGGGCATTCTACTCTGGGCTGTACTCCCAGGCCTTTTTTGTTTTGAAACAGTGTCTTGCTAGGTTGCTGAGAGTCTCTCTGCAATCCTGTCTCAACCTCCCAAGTACTGGGATTACAGGTCTGTTCTGGTGCTATGGAATCCTTGATCCCTCATGTTGTTTCCCCAGCCCCTTCCTTTTTACTGCAAGACTGAATTAGTGAGCAGTGAACTGAGGCACATCTTCCTCCTCTGCTTACCAGTTCAAAACTTCACTTTTCCTCAACCCACTCTTTTCTGGCTACTTTAAAGGAGACTGACAGCCAATGGCTCCTACTTCCTTTTCTGGCTTTGTTCCCCTTCCCCCCACACCCCACCGCCACACTTTGAGCCGGTCCTGTCTTCTTCACACTCTGAACCACCCCCAAGTTTCAGAGACCCTGATGTCCTAGGGAATGGAATTTCCTGGTCACTTCTCATCGTCATTGGTCATTTCATGCCAAGTCTTTTTCTCACACACATACACAAACACATCCACACACACTTTCCCTCCACCCAGCAGCTCTGGTCATGTCCCTGGAAAAGAAACAGAAACTTCCTTGTTCCCTCCACTGCCCCTCTCCCGCCTCCCCCTCTTCTCCTCTCCCTCTCTCCCAACACCATGCACCTCTGTCCACTTGAGTAGGGTGGGGAATGTGGGGAGAGTTCAGTCACAGCCAGACTGTCTGGTGGTGTTGGGGGTTTCCTCTGATTCTTCATTGTTTTCTCCATTTCCCCCCAACCCTGACCACCTGCCACCACCCCCATCACAACAAACCCTGTGACTGACTGGCTTCCCCACTGACCACAGCTCCCCTCTCAGGACAGCTGTGTCCTGACTTCCGTCCTGCTCACTCCTCCCTTCCAGGGGTGGAGGGAAGCAAGAAAAAGCCCAGACTCTAGGGTTCTTCCCTCCCCTAGAAGTTTATTTCAGTGATCTC
>PVLC010049570.1:0-10393 GCA_004027655.1 Graphiurus murinus | reverse complement strand
TAAAAAAACTTAAAATTTAAAAGTTCCTGGAATTAATTGAAAATAAGAGGCATGACATACCAAAATCTATAGGACACTTTGAAAGCTGTTTTAAGAGGAAAATTTTAGTGGTGAGGGCCCACATAAGAAAACAGAAAGTGACCAAATAAACAGCCTAATGACACACCTCAAGGACCTAGAAAAACAGGAATATCACAATCCCAAAGCCAGCAGAAGGCAAAAAATAATTAGAATCAGAGCAGAAATAAATTAAATAGAGAAAAAAAAACAACACACAGGATGAACAAATCAAAAAGCTGGTTCTTTGAAAAGATTAACAAGAGTGACAAACTCCTAGACAACCTAACCAAAAGAAGAGAGAATCAACCCAAATTATTAAAATAAGAAATGAAAAAGGAGACATCACCACAGACAGTGGGGAAATTCAGAGGATCATCAGAAAATATTTTGAAAATTATGTTCCAATAAGTTGGAAATCATGGAAGAAATTGACAGATTTCTAGACACATATGATCTACCTAAATTGAATCAAGAGGATTTAGAAAACCAAAATCAATCAATAGCAAGCAAAGAGATAGAAACAATAAAAATCTTGCCCACAAAGAAAAGTCCAGGTCCAGACAGATTTCCAGCTGAATTCTACAAAATCTTTACAGAAGAACTAAGCTAAATACTTCAGAAGTTATTCTATGAAATCAAGAGAGATGTAATTCTTCCAAACTTCTTCTATAAGGCCACTGTCACATTGATACCAAAACAAAATAAAGATACCTCAAGAAAAAAGATTACAGACCAATATCATTGATGAACATAGATGCAAAAATTCTAAATAAAATACAAGTCATGCACATTCAAAACCACATCAAGAAAATTGTAAACCATATCTGAGTTAGTTTTATCCTAGTAAAGCAAGGCTGGTTCAACATACACAAATCAATACATGTTCACCACATAAATAGAACTAAGGACAAAAATCACATGATAATCTCAATAGATGCTGAAAAGGCATTTGACAAAATCCAACACTCATTCATTTAAAAAACATTGCTGAAAATCAGGATAGAAGGAACCTACCTAAACATCATTAAGGTGTCCGGGGGCCGGAAGGCTGGTCAGAGCTGGAATTCACACTTTGGGGGAATTCCCCTCAGCAGCCACAATGACAATGCAGAAACCAGTTCTATCTGTTATCCCGCTGAGGCCTTTACCTGATAAGGACACGGTCAGCCTTGGCCAATCATGCAAGCCCACATAAGCTTACCTGACCCCCTGACCCCACCCCTCACCTCTAGCTACTTAAGCAGTCCTTCTTTTAATAAAAATTGAGGCTTGATCAGAATCCTGTCTTGCCTCCGTTCTTTCGTGTCTCTTGTTTGATTCATTCCTTTAGGTAAAGCCACCTTGGTCTCACGTCCTCAGCCCCCACTGGCTGGGGCATTAAGGCAATATACAATAAACCCAAAGCCAACTTCACAGAGGGGGGGAAAAACTGCAGGAATTCCCTTTAAAATCAGAACCAAGACAAGGATGCCTACCATCACCATTCCTTTTCAAAATAATCCTCAAGATTCTTGCCAGAGCAATAAGACAAAAGAAGAATATCAAAGGAATTCAAGTAGGAAAAGAATAATTAAAATCATCTTTATTTGCAGATAACATGATGTTATATCTAGAAGACCTAAAAAACCTCAACCAAAAGACTGCTAGAGCTGATTAACAAATTCAGAAAAGTAGCGGGATACAAAATCAACCTTAAAAAATCAGTAGCTTTTCTATATGTCAACTATGAATCCAATAAGAAAGAAATACAGAAAAACATTCCATTCACAATAACCTCAAAACCAATAAAACTAACCAAGACAGTAAAAGACCTCTACAAAGAAAATTATAAAACACTAAAAAAAGAAATTGAAGAAGGTCTCAGAAAATGGAAAGATCTCCCTTGCTCTTAAATGGATGGGCAGAATAAATATTAAAATGACCATTCTACCAAAAGTGATCTACAGAGTCAATGCAATCCCTATCAAAATACCAATGCCATTCTTCACAGACCTAGAAAAATCAGCCATAAATTTCATATAGAGTAACAAAAGGCTCAGAATAGCCAAAGCAATTCTCAGTAGTAAGAACCATGAAGGAGGCATCAAAATTCCTGGCTTCAAATTATACTACAAAGCTATAGTAATAAAAACAGCATGATATTGGCACAAAAACAGACACATAGACATATGGAACAGAATAGAAGATACAGAAAGGTACTTATAGCCAATTGATTTTTGACAAAGGTGCCAGACACATACATTGGAGACAAGATAGCCTTTTCAAAAAAATGGTCTTGAGAAAACTGGTTATCCATTTGTAGAAAAATAGAACTAAATATTACCTTTCATCCTGCACAGGATCAAAGAGATGAATCAAAGACCTAGAAGTTAGACCAGAGACTGTGAAGTTACTAGAGGAGGGTATAGGTCCAATACTTCAACATATAGGCATAGGAAAAAACTTCCTTAACAAGACCCAAAAGATCAGGAGAGAGATTAAAACAAGAATTAATAAGTGAGATGTCATTAAGCTAAAAAGTTTCGGTACATCAAAGGAAACCATCAAGAGTCTAAAGGGAAATCCTATGGAATGGGAGGAGATCTTTGCAAACTATCCTTCTGATAAAGAGCTAATATCTAGAATATACAAAGAACTTAAAAGACTTTACATTGAAAAAATCAAGAAATGGGCAACTGGATTGAATAGACACTTCACAAAAGAAAAAATACAAATGGCCAATGGGTACATGAAATAATTATAAACATCATTAGCAATCAGGGAGATCCAAATCAAAATACAGAGATTCCATCTTACCCCAATCAAAATAGCAATCATCAAGGTGGCACATGTTTGTAATCCCAGCATTTGGGAGGCTGAGACCGGAGGATCCGGGTTCACGGCCAGCCTCAGCTACCTAGTGAGGCACTCCACAACTTAGTGAGACCCTGTTTCAAAATAAAGAATAAAAAAAATAGGGATGGGGGTATAGCTCGGACGTAGAATGCCCCTGAGTTCAACCCCCAGTACCACAAAAAATAGTCAAAAAACAATAAATGTTGGTGAGGATGTGGGGAAATAGGAACTCTTCTACACTGTTGGTGGGATTGCAAATTAGTTTAGCCACTAAAGAGATCAGTGAGGAGATTCTTCAGAAAACTGGGAATGGATCCACCATATGATCAGGCTATACCACTCTTGGGTATCTTTCCAAAGGGGCTAAAATCAGAGAACTACAGTGATCTACACATACCCATGACCATAGTAGCACAATTCACAATAGCTAAATTATGGGACCAACCTAGGTGTCCATCAACAGATGAATAGATTACAAAATTACAGGAAATACACACAATGGAATTCTACTCAGCAATAAAGAATAACAAAATTATGTCATTTGCAAGAAAAAGAAAGGACCTGGAGTATATTATGTTAAGTGAGATTAGCCAGTCCCAGAAATGAAGGGGCATATGTTTTCTGTAATATACGTAAGCTAAGTTGTAATTTAAATATCAGAGGGACTCCAAATAATGGAAGGAAAACCTCAGTGAAACCAGGGAGGTGGTCTAAAGGAAGGGAAGGTGGAAAACTGGGGTTCATTAATGGAAATACTACCATTGACTATGTGTACATATGTGAATATACCAAGGTCAGTATCAGTACTCTGTATTGGGAAGGGGGGAAATGGGGAGGTGCGGGGGGGCACCAAGTGCTGTGTGCACCCACATCACTGTAAACATGATTTACATTATGATGTGAGACTATAATACTCCAATAAAAGCATAAAAATTATCTATGCATACAACTAAGCATACAGCTCATACATTTTTTTTAATTTATATATATCCAAAGAAAATAAAATAAAGTAAATAATGAGAAGGAGAAAACTAATAAGAAAACAAACATATGGAGAAAAAGCCGTAAGTTGGTTCTTTTAAAAGAGCAATTGAAAAGTACCGTGACATTGTAGCAATCAATGAAACACAAGAATGAACATTCACAAAGATTTTGAAAATGCACATTACTCTAAGTGGTGCAGACATGAAATTGTAATAGAGAAAGTAATAAATAGCCTTATCATTAAATTTATAAATACAGATAAAGTGAGAAAAATCATAGAAAATATAATTTGGGGGGAACTAGAAATGCTAAGCAGTCCTGTAACCAGTAGACAAAATAAATCTCTACTTTAAAACTGTCCTACCAAGAGGACTTCAAGCTCAAATGGCTTTTTCAGCAATTTTTTTTTGTTTTTGTTTTTTTATTCATGTTGGTATTTTATTTTTTTATGATTTAGATTGTTTTTATTATTTTATTAATTTTTTATTTTTTATTTATATTTTCGGCATGGATTTTTTATACATTTCTTGAGTACAACAGGGTTACATAGACATTTATGAGATATCAATCATTGTCAGATCACAAACAGCACCACTTCTTTGTTTTACACGTATAGCCCACATTCTTAACATAGCCTGGTCAAGCAAACTTTCTAGAGTCATAAAGCCATACTCCTTTAGGGTCATATATTTACTTTCTAAGAAGTAGGAGGGTCTTTCATCTATGCATCCTAGGGGCAATCTCCAGACTTCGAAACGCCAATGTAGCCATAGCAGAAGAGTCAGTATAATTACTCATATACGTAGATAGCAACTGCCAGGGGGGATAGGGCCCAGCTGGGCTCCCACAACTCCCCCATTTTTATTTTAAAATGCACAAAGGACTGTGCCTGTCTTAGGTCGTTTCCTACCAGGTGCTTAATCTTACCCATCATGGGGTCTCGATGAGTCATTCAATGAGCCCTGTCTTAGGTTGATTTGCCCTGAGAAAATCGAACCCGTCATTGACTACCAGGCCCTGAGCGAGGCAGTGTTTGCATTTTTATTCCATGTAAATCTGCTCATATACTAACATAGGCATTGATCACAAGGCGTACAACAAGTGGTAGAATGCGTAAACCTAGAATGACTATTGCTGTTGCTATGATAGCTCCTCCTAACAAGGAGGTAAACGAGGGCCAGGTAGTGAACAAGGCTTGAAGCCGATCTACAAATGTCTTAGCTGTTTCTGTCAGGTTAATAGAAGTAGGCTCCGCGTTATGTAGATCCAAAATCTCCTTATGTAACTTAAACAAATCTTTTTTTTTTCATCTTTCCCTTATTTGGTGCATTGTAACCACACACCTTTGTTAGGTACAAGCTAGTATAGGTAAAGACATCCATGCACACATTTCTCATTTAACCCTTCCCCAATTCCTGCCCCACTCCCTCCTCCTCCTTCCTTCTCAAGGTCAGTTTATTGATTGACTTAGATGTGTTCATAGAAAGTACATCATGTTCATTAGGGTGTCCTCCCTACCCCCTTCACCTTATGTTAAGTCAAATTCTTTGTTCACCTAAGGATTCTCCTTAATCTGGAGTCCCTCTTATGTCCCATTTTCTCCCTAGCTTCCACATATTAGGGAGAGCATTTGATTTTTAACTTTTTGTGACTGACTAATCTCACTTAACATAATGTTTTCCAGTTCCTTCCATTTCCTTGCAAATAACAAGATTTTGTTCTTCTTTATGGCTGAGTAAAATTCCATTGTGAACATATCCCATAGTTTTGTAATCCATTCATCTGTTGATGGACATCTTGGCTGGTTCCATAGTTTGGCAATTGTAAACTGTGCAGCTATAAACATAGATACACATGCATTGGTCTGATAGTTGGTTTCTGTTCTTTTGGAAATAAACCCTACTTTCTTGCCCTGCACAAGAGTCAATTCCAGGTGGATCAGAGACCTGGAAATCAGGCCAGAGACCTTGCAGCTACTTGAAGAGGGCATAGGCCCAACACTTCAACACATAGGCACAGGTAAAACTTCCTCAACAAGACCTCAAAAGCACAAGCAACTCAAAGGAAGATCAATACATGGAATTGCATTAAACTAAAGAGCTTCTGTGCAGCAAGTGAAACTATCAAGAACCTCAACAGAAAACCCACAGAGTGGGAGAAAATCTTTGCCAGCTACTCTTCTGATAGAGGACTAATATCTAGGATATACAGAGAACTCAAGAAACTCACAGCTAAGAAAACAAATAACACAATCAAAAAATGGGAAAAGGATCTAAATAGACACTTCACAAAAGAAGAAATACAAATGGCCAATAAATGTATGAGGAAATGTTCAACATCATTAGCAATCAGAGAGATGCAAATCAAAACTACTCTGAGATTTCACCTAACTCCAATCAGAATGGCAATTATCAAGAACACAAACAATAACAAATGCTGGCGAGGGTGTGGAGAAGTGGGAACCCTAATACATTGTTGGTGGGATTGCAAATTAGTGCAACCACTTTGGAAAACAATATGGAGGATCCTCAGACAAATGGGAATGAACCTACCATATGATCCAGCAATACCTCTACTGGGTATCTACCCAAAAGAACAGAAACCAAACTATCAAATGGCTTTTTCAGCAATTTTTAACAAAAATCTAGGAACAAATTCAAATATTACACAAACCCTTTATGACACTGGAAGAAAGGAACTTTAAGAAGGTATCATAAGAGAATAAATTTATGACTATAGGAAAGGGAGAGCATATTAAGCAGAAGAAATATTATTTTTAAAGAAAAACTGGCAAGTAAAACCACAATAAAATTAAGAACTTTTTTTTTCATCAAAGGGCACTTTAAAGCAAAAAATAAAGTAAGTTACTGAGCTAGATGTGGTAGCACACACCTGTAATCCCAGTAATTGGGAGGCTGAGACAAGAAGATCACAGACTTGAGACCTTATTAAAAAAAATTAAAAAGGGATGCAGATATAGTTCCATAGTCGAACCTCTCTGGGTTCTACCAGTACCACAAAAAAAAAAATCACTGATAGATTTTTATTTATTTTTTGTTTTTGTTTTGTTTTTGGTGTTTATTCATTTGCACCACTTATGTTGACAAAAGTCTAGAATCACAAATATGTAAAAATATATATATAAAAGCAAGCAAAAAGCAAAAACAAAAGATAAATAATATCTTGGGGGATTATTTGCGTTATCTGGTACTAAATGTTTTGCAAAATAATCCTCATATTAATTTCAGGAAATAGCCATTAACACTATTATATCATTCCTACAGATGAGTATTAACATTATTTTTGCCATTTTAGTAATGGGAAAATTCAGGCTTGGAGACTAATTATTTAACCTAAAGTTACACAGCTCAGTGGCTTCTTTATGGGTTTATTTCCCCTAATTTGATTATTACACAATGTGTACAAGTATTAAAACATCATATTGAACTTCATATGAATGTACAATAATTATGTGTCAATAAAATTATTAAAGTAAAAAATAAAATAAAATGTATATCTTTGGGCTAGAAAAATAAACATCCATGCCTTGTTATGTTTACAACAATAAAAATATCACAAAAAATTTTAAAAATATACAGAAATCAAAATAAAAAAGATGAAATTCCAGCCGGACGTGGTGGCGCACGCTTGTAATCCCAGCATTCGGGAGGCTGAGACCGGAGGATCCAGGTTCACGGCCAGCCTCAGCTACCTAGTGATGCCCTCCGAAACTTAGTGAGACCCGGTTTCATGCATTATGATTCTATTTATATAAATATCAAAATGTTTCAAAACTAACCTATATTCCTTAGATATACACACAGAGTGGGCAAACCATTAAAGGAAAGCAACACAATGTTTGTTACTAAAGTTAAAAGGAGTTTGATCATGTGGGATACACAGAGTGAGAACCATGTTTTATTTTATAAAATAGAAACTCCATAAGAATTAACTATGTAAGTATTTGTTTTATTATGCATTTATATTCTATATAATCTCTGTGTATACAACAGAATTTTCTAAATGTTAATAATAAAGATTTAACTATAATCTTCTGCATATTCATGACATAATTTATTCTCAAGATTCAAGATATCTGTTGATATACTACACATTCATCTTTACAATACTGTGCATTTGAGAACTATCACATGAAATTGGCAAACATTTACTGTATTTGTTTAACTGGAGGAAACTTCTCATCTGTCTTCCACTACACTTAATTACTTCTACAAATGCATTGCTAAGGTTATCATAGTTTCTATGTCATAACAATGCCCTGAAACATCTGGAAGTGAAAAATCTTTAATTAATAGCAACATTTTCATCATTTTTCATACTGTTGTCTATAATCTTTTCTTTCTTGACAATCCAAGAATAAGTCTAGTAGTTTCTCTTTGGGGGATTTCATCTATTCCTGGCAGAATTTGCACTTAGTAAGAATGAAGTTTCTTAAACAACAAAAAGAAAGAAAGAAAAAAAAAAGTTTCTTCAGATAAGTCACCACAGCTGATTTCCAAGTGCTATTTCCAATGTCTCCTACTGCTAAGAGCAGAATTAGAAGCCTGTATATGTGTGACAATAGTACCTATATTGATTTTCAGGATGCCTCTTACCTTTGTACTCTCTCACACACTGACAGAGATGCTTGTTCATGGTTTCCACTAATTCTCCTTTCGCTAAATGACTAGCCCTTGCAATTGCCAACAGCAAAAATATTCAAGTTTAGGAAAGTCAGGTTTGCAAGATCTGCTCATGTTTATTCTCTTATGTTTTGGAATTCTAAGCTCTTCTTTCTTAGCTACTACCTAGCTAAGGATTAATGAAAACTATCATTTCCTTTAAATCATAAACTTTTGTATCATTTTGACTACTCTGAGGTTTAGTGATTTATCTATATTGTAATTATAGGCTAACTGCCTCCTAATGAGCTGCAATTTTTTTTGATGGAGGGAGATTCAGTACCTATCAGAAGAATTTCATATCTAGAAAATTTCTAACCATGATGACTCTTAAATATAAAATGAGAAACGAACACATACACATCATCTGTACTCTTTACATTTTTTCCCCACTCAATCTTATCAGCCAATCAATCGAATGTTTTAAGAGTGATGGCCAAAGTAAATATAACTTCTTTGCATAATTAAATAATCCAGAACACTTTGTTCCTACAAAGTAATTTATTTCAGTCTCTGGGAAAATAGTGATTTAGTTTTTGATTCTTAATACATAGCTGTCTTAGATGATGTGCTTGTGTTTTAAGCTTTATTTATTGTAAGTGCTTAGTAACCCAAGCCACAAAATGGCAAGACCTTATTCTTTTATTTTCCCAGTTTCTCTGTCTTTTTTAGTGGTGCCAGCAACAAAAGGATACGTAACTGTATCTTTTCTGGTTGTTAATACTTCACCTTGTAGACTCTGGAATAACTAGTTCCGTAATTGCTGCTATTTTTTGCCATTTTGTTCCTTTTTGTACTAAGAGGCTGATATGTGTTTCCAAATTATATTTTTAAATAAAGTTCCTTTAAGTTGACAGAAGTTAAAGAAATATCCAAGCTGAAATGTCCGGACTTTTTTTTTTTTTTTTTTTTTCTTTATTAACAGAGCTTGGTTTTGCAACTTGAGAAATGGGCCTCTTCAAAATTTCCAGGTTTTCTTTTCTATGGTCTTTATATAAAATACAAATTCTTGTATCCTTTGAAAAGTATTTAGGTAATTATTTCTTGGTAGAATTAAAAATAAGTCAAGTATAAATTTTATTTAACGTATCCTGAGTATATGTGCGAAGACTTCAGATTAATAATGGATTGATATAAAAAAAAACAAATTACCATTACAACAGACAAAAGGGCAGATATCACTGATCTACAGAATTTAATAAGAGTTCTAAATAATTCAACATGAAGATGAAAGTTTTGATTGGTCTACTGCTTTTTTTTTTCAGTACTGGGGATTGAATCCAGGGGCATTCTGCCTCTGAGCTACACCCCCAGCCCTATTTTTTGTTCTTTATTTTGAAACAGGGCCTCAATAAGTAGCTGAGTTTGGCTGTGAACCTGTGACCCTCCTGTCTCAGCCTCCCAAGTACTTGGATTACAAGCTTGCGCCACCCCACCCAGCTTATCTTTTGTTTTTTGATATAGAATAGATTTGTGCATTCTCTCCCTGCTCTGTTCTTATTTTCAGGGAAGCAAAATATATTTTCTCTAATTCATCAGATTCCCTGGCTTTCCTTAGTCCAGGATGAATAGTGAGAGTCTCTAATATAGCCATTAGAATGTCCCCACCAATGACTAAAATCTAGAAAATGTGCATGATTGTTCAACAAATGACCAGTTACATATATCAGAGCATTTAGAAGATAGGAATATGCAAATGTTATGAAGAGAAAATTTTCATAGTATAAAAGACAAGGTCTTCTCATTACTTCAGTTCTTCTTCTTGGACATATTATAATTTGTCTATATTCCAATTAAAATGTGGCAGCCTGTCTTTGTATGGTTGGAATAGC
>PVLC010049569.1:0-10623 GCA_004027655.1 Graphiurus murinus | reverse complement strand
TCTTGACATTGTTCCTAAATGTGACCCCCGTGGCCCTCCGATGTCACTCCCGGACATGCTCTTGTTTCATCACAGGGACGTGCAGGATTGTATTCATAGCAGCACTGTTTGCAAGCACAAAATCCAGAGAAGAGCCCAAATCAATGCCTTCAAGATGTCCACACGATGGAGTAGTATACACTCATCAAAACAAAGGAGCAACAGCAACACACAACCACCTGGACGCCACAGCATGACAAAAAGGGAGTCTCAGCAGACACCTACAGCACGACCGCCCGTCTGTGTGGATGAAGACATCCTGGACGGGAGCCACCTCTCTTAAATACACAAGACAGTTGAGTAGGAAAAGGGGGAAGGCCCAGGGACCTCCGGGGTCCCGGGGAGGCAGGAAACAGGACTGAGGGATGTGAAGGCCACGGTGGGCTGCTGCTGGTACCAGGGTCACTGGCGATGTCATTTAAGAACAAAGTCCAGAAGCACACACTAGGGTGGTCGCTGGGCCTCGGAGGGAGCCCCAGCCGCCAGGGACTGTGGTCCAGCACCGTGGCCCAGGCCTAGGAGGCGAGCACCGGATGGAGGCCGGCCTCCAGCTGCCGGCCCAGCTCTCCTGGCTCTGCTCCCAGCATGGACTGCAGCTTCCTCCCTCCGGACAGTCCTGCTGGGCCCTGGGCGGCAGCCCTGGCTAGGTCACAGTGTCCAGAATAGCTTCGGATTCCCCTGACCGGGAGAAAGCCGGGACCTCCGACCGCAGAGGCCGGTGTGGGTGGGACATGTGTGCCTGAGCCTGGATCCCGCTCCGCCTGGGGCTTGGGATTCCCAGTGTGAGGAACAGCCCCCCAGGGGCCTCGGGGCCTTCTCAGCCTGGGACGTGCAGACGCAGACCATGCTGGCCCCTCCGCGAGCGGGGCCGGGAGGCGGTCGCAGCCTCCACGGGCGCCCTCCCCTCGAGCCTCCACTGGGTTGCCTGAGCCGGAGCCCCGAAGACCTTGAGAAGCCCGATGGATTCCTGGGAGCCTCGTGCTTCTGCAGACTCTTCCTGCGGGCACACGGGCGCTGCTTTGCGCTGTGCACACTCCTGCGTGCGGCAAAGGCCCAGGCGCCTGTGTTACTACGGTGGGGGCTTACACACCCATGTTTACACACCCATGCTGCCACACACATGCTCACTCACACACATACATAGGGAATGCTTACCATTCACACACACACACACACACACACACACACACACACACACACACACACCAATGCCGACTGTTGCTGGTCCAGCTCCAGTCGGGAACACGAGAGTCACATTTTTCACAGATCTGTGAACATTGACAAACAACCAAGATGGCGCCACGAGAATTGGTTTCAGGGTTTCAAGTACACTTGCTTGAGTAGCTAGTTTACAAATACGGGACCCGGAGCACCAAGGTTCCCTCTCTTTTGTCGGAAGGAAATGCTGGGAGATCAGGAGAACTGCAGAACCGGCGTTAGGGATGGCGGCAGAGGGAGTCTCCTGAGCTCCGCTCCGGGTCCCCCAGGCTGCCCGGCTCAGCGGGTCTGTGGCGCTGAGCTGGCTTTGGCATTTCCAAAGGTCCCGGACGTGCCGGGGCTGGTCACCACACTTGAGGAGCCTGCGCTAATTAACGGATGCCTAGGTCAGTTTCTCCTGGAGACCAGCAGGGCGCCCTCTGAGGGAGAGGCTCAGGCAGGCACAGCCGCCTGGGTCAGGGAGGAGGAGTCCCCAGCCAGCTCTCAGAGGGCCCCAGTGTCCTCGGGACAGGCTTTCCAAGCAGTTTTTTTCCAAGCAAGTTTCCCCACATGTGAAACCCAGGTCAATGGGCTGAGGTCAAGCCCCCGCTCTGTCTCGCCCAGGATGCCTGACTCAGAACGACATGTTTAAAGGAAACAGACCCCAGACTTGCCGAGGGTGGCCAGCCACTCACCGGGAGAGCGCTTTTTAAAATAGCCAGGATTTTCTCAAGATCTCAGCTGCTCTCCTGGGCCACGTGGGTTCGGTCAGATCTGGAGATAGGAACCATGGGGCCTGGCAGAGCAGAGCCCTGGACGCTTCCAGCTTTGGGGATGAAGTTGGTACTGCGGTTCCTGCCCTTGATATCCTTCATGACGGCGGTGTTTATCTACAGAGCACGTCATGGTGCTGAAACTGAGAAATGAGGTCTCAACGGTTAAGACTCCAGGTCCCAGCAGGGAGTAGTGGCGCACGCTTGTAATCCCAGCATTCGGGAGGCTGAGACCGGAGGATCCGGGTTCTCGGCCAGCCTCAGCTACCTAGTGAGGCACTCCGCAACTTAGTGAGACCGGTTTCAAAATAAAGAATAAAAAATAGGGCTGGGGGTATAGCTTGGAGGTAGAATGCCCCTGAGTTCAACCCCCAGTACCGCAAAAAAAAAAAAGACTCCAGGTCCCACGTCTGGGCATTGTGAGGGCAGCTCGGGTGTCTGTGCCCAGGCCCCAGCTGGGGGACGGAGCCTGCTGGGCCAGGGCCCCCCACCCACCTGGATGCTTGTGCAGCCTCCTGGTCCAGCCCTGACCTGCCGGTGGGGAGTTCACCCTGAAAGGGACATGCCTGACCCCGCAAGGCCTGCTGTCGCCATGGCAACCCCGGGGGCCAGGTGGGCTGCGCATTGCTGGGAGCCCAGGTGGGGCGGGCTGGGGCAGGGGCCCTTGGCCTGTCCGCAGACAAATGTCCCTCCTCTGTCCCCCACCCCAACTCCCCACCTTCCCCCAGATTTCATGGCGTCCCACATCAACCACTGTAGAGGACCCCTCTCCTCCCACTCCCCATTTCCCGGAGCCCCATCCCAGCTCTGTCTGTCTGTGTCAGCGGCTACAAACCTTTGGGCAGGCGGCCCTGGAGGATGGCCTGCAGCGGCCACCACGGCTGGGCACAGGACCTAACACAGTCCCCCAAACCCTCAAGAGACAGAGCTCTGGCCAGACCCGGCCTCCTGGCTACCGGGCCACGCTGGTCTGCCCTTTGGGGCTGCACAAGCCCTGCTCCTGCCAAACAAGGTCACTTTCTTCTCCTCGGAGGCTTCTGTGAGTCAGAACCTACGTTTTCTTCCGTCATTACTGAGAAAACACATTTCACTACAGGAAAATGAAGCCAGAGAATTAATTCAACCAAGAGGCAGAGGCAGAGGCAGATAAACAAACTCACACAAGCTGGGCCTGGGCCGGGGGACATGTGGGGTACAGCCAGCTCTGCATCTGCCTTTCATCCAAGGGGCCAGTGTGTCCGGCCACCCCAGAAGTAAGGCTGGCTTCGGAACCCTCTCCCCTGACGTGCACTTCTAGCTGTGTTCCGGTTGGCGCTGCTTCCCACTGCGCTAGAGAAAGCTGACAATTCTACTCCAGCAATGGAGACTTCTCACCAATATTTGGCTTTTTTCTTCACCTAAAAACATTGCCTCTTAGACATGAAAGAGGCACAGTCATCACAGATAAGGAAGTGCGAGGTGGGAAGTCTGGGCCTCTGCCCCCCTCACCCCCCGAAGGCCAGGGACCAGCTGGCTAGCTGTGGTGGACTTCCTCTCTGCTGGACGCGCAGATCGGCCTGGCCACAGCCCTGGCCCAGCTACACCATGGAAACCTCCTGGGGCTGACCCCCCGCCCAAGCCAGCCCCTCCTGCAGGGATGTCATCTGACTTTGGGATTCTGGCCGCATGGGGGTGACTTGATGAGAAAGATGGAGTTGGGGTGGCCCGAGCAAGGCCTCCTCCTCCTCCTCCCCCTTCTCCCCCTCCTCCCCCTCCCAGTCCTCCTCCTGGTCCTCCTCCTGGGCTGCTCCATCATCCCACCCTGCCCCCACCTGCTCCCTGCTTCCTCGATCTCTGCTGTGGGATTGCACCCCAATAAAGTGTGCACACATGGGACCCCTGGGGAGCCCCGGGGACCCTGGCCAGACAGCGGGAGGGGCTCGGAGGAGGGAAGGGTCCTGGATGGAAGTGTCTGATGGAGGAAAAAGAGAAGGCTGGCGGGCGCGGGCACGAGGTCACAGGAGCCATCCATCTGGGCCACTCTCAGGCTGGCTTCTGCCTTGTCCCTGGCACACAATCCTGGGGCTGCCAGAGTCTGTCCAGGTGAAAGGGATGTGAGGGAGAGTCGGCTGGCTTTCCAGCATGACATGGCAGCCACAGGGAGTGCAGGAGCATGTGCGGGCATGTGTGTGTGTGCATGTGTGTAAGTGCGTGTGTGTGCATGTGCGTGAGTGTGTAGGGAGTGCCGGAGCTAGATGACGGATGGCCGACCGGTGGATAGTCTGATGGGACAGACAGATTGGTAAGCTTGGCGTTGGGCTGATGCTGGAGAGACGGAGGGATGGATGGGTGACGAGGTGGGTTGGGCCGAGAGACTGAGGCAGGGACAGCCTGTCCCTGTCCTTAAAGCGGTCGTGCACATTCTATGCCAGGACGGCTCTGTGCTCTGGCATCGGTCAACTGGCCTGGCCGAGAGGACACGCTAAGAAAGAGCAGGACGCACAGATGGTGTGTTTCCCCGTGGCCGGCGCCTCGTCCTCGGTGGACACAGGCAGCCTGGGGGCTGCGTAGAGAGGCAGCCCTGGGTGAGTCACCTGGGCTCTGCCCTGCCTCTGACCGTCCCCCATGGGAGCCTGCGGCAGGAGGTTGACCTCCCCAGGGGCCACTGGGAGTGAAGAGGGGGACAGGTCTGTACAGTGAGGACCCATGAACCCGGCTCCCAGGCGTGAGAATATGAGTGAGTCTTTTCTATCAAAGGATTAGCTTAATTTTAAGCAACCACCATCTTGTAACCTTGCTTATAGTCCTGTCTGTGAGTTTCTATCTCCTGAGAATTGCAAATGCCAACCCCTCTCCCCTAGCATCCTTTTCTAGAAGAACCAGCCAATCACGTGAGCCTGTGAAACCACACTCCCACCAATAGGGGAGCGTGCAGAAATTTGCGTTAGGAATATGAACTGAGTGGACTCCTGCAGATGTAGCTGCTCGCCTGGCTCTCCTGGTGGCAGGACCCTTATCACAAGAAGTAAAATCGCCTAGCTGAGCCATTTTCTAACATGTGTCTTTTCTTGCAACACCGTGGAAGTTTATTTCTAGCACAGAGACACCCCACACGTGGCCAGGTTTGGATCCGTGGGGTGTGGGGTCTTGGACAGTGGGGCTCACCGACCGATTGTGGAGAGAGAAGGGGAGGCCTCCGTTGGGACAGCACCTTGGGTGGGGAGCAGGTGCCGAGGAGCGGAGGTGAGGCCGGGGCAGGGTGAGCTGCCTGGGGTGGAGGTGGCCGATTCCTGGCTGGCCTCCCAGGTCTTACTGGGGACAGTCCTGAGGAGGGATGGTGCTGGGCAGCCAGGAGAGAGGTGGCCAGCTGGAGGGGAGGGATGGGTTGGGGTCAGGCCCTGGGGGTCAGGCTTTTGTGTCCTGCCAGGGTCTCAGGCCACAGCCCTATTGTCATGCAAAGAGAGGCTAAGGGTTGGCCTGGCAGCCGGCTAGAGTCCTGCCTGGGGGGTGTCGGGCAGGCAGCTCAGCCTTCTGCATCTTAACCCCAGCCTTCCCGGACTGAGGGAGTCTCCTGGCTGCCTTAGTTTCCCCGAGTGGCTCAGTACAGGTTTCCAGTCAGAGCCCCACTTCCGTGCTTGCTTTGTGTGCTTCGGAAGATTATCACCTGCCGTCAGGTCCTCAGAGAACCCAGGGCTGAGTTTTTCCATGCAGAGGGAAAGGCTGGTGGACGGGTGGGCGGATGCTGGCTGGGGCTGGGACCTCTGTGCTTTCCTGGAATGTGGCTTTCATTTTGTAACAAAACTAATGTTTTAATGTTTGTTTTCCTTTAACAAATAAATATCAGCTCCAGCAAATGTCTCAGAATGACTACAATAATAAACCCAAACTCTGGTGAGCACCAAGGGAAAATGACCCTTCCCCTTCCTCTCCCCACAAAACAGGTCCCCAGCTGAGATTTTTCCAGGGAAGCAAGGAATCTTAGGACTGTGGACTCCCGAGACCCCCGAGGTCCTGAACTCCTGTGTGTCTTCCGCCCCCTGGGCAGTCCTATTGATGAGGTAGCTTAGAAGTGAAAAGGATAGGTAGAAAAGAGGTATTGGGAAAATTCATAGAAATATAGTTTTTAGCCTTTTTAAAAAAATCCGGAGAGTGTATTCCACCCCTTGGAAATTTGTGGTTCGGCCCAAGAGAAACATATAGCCCAGCCCACCGTAACCGCACCCACCTGGAAAGAGGAGGAGCCAAATCTCACCTGGAGCTCAACCTATGGAATACTTGGAAACTGAGAGAGAGGGGCGGGAAATGAGGACCCCACCCTCTCATATACCCTCTGGAATCCCACGTGTTTTCTCTCTTGGACTCTTGCCCGGGACCTGGGAACATGCCCTAAGAATCGGTGGCCGGGGATTTTCTTTCTGTACTCCCCGTCTTTTCCTACACCCCAGTTTTCCTCTCCCTGACCTTTTCCTGAAGAATAAACCTGCCAGATGTTGTGATTGATAAGTGTAGAAATTCTTTTCTCCACAAAATATCAAGAACTCTTATCCTTGGGGTACACGGTGCACCCCATCACACTATCCCAAGCCCAGGCGAGGTCTGGAATCTGGTTGATGGATCATGCAGACACTCTCCCCTGAAAACTCCAAGGAACAGCTCTGTACAAAGCGCACACCTGATGTCACGCTTCTACTTTAAAAATGACTACACTAGCCTGCAGTGGTGGCACACTCCTGTAACCAGGTTCGAGACCAGCCTCAGTAACTTAGTGAGACTCTCAGCAACCTAGCAAGACTGCTTCAAAACAAAAACTAAGAAGGGCTGGGGGTGTAGCTCAGGTAGAATGCCCCTGGGTTCAATCCCCAGTGCCATACACTACACACTACACACACACACACACACACACACACCCCAAACAACAAAAGCCACTAAGCTGTCTTCTTGATTCCCCCCAGATCGGTGGCGTCAGTGACCCCCTGTGCAGGGCTCAGGTGAGCTTTCCCTCATCAGAGCAGGGTCCCCACTGACTTGTGCAGTGGAGGGAAAACTTTTCCTCTACCCTCTTAGGCTGTGCTCTGAGACCCGCAAATTAAGCAGACAAATGACAGCTTGACAGGAGAAAAGACATACAAATTCAACTTAACTATTATATGCGTGCAAGGTTCACAGCAAAGTGGTGAAGGCTCAGAGTGGCTGAGTCGTGTTAACAAACAGTGATGGTTAAGCCGGGCGTGGTGGCGCACACTTGTAATCCCAGCATTCGGGAGGCTGAAACTGGAGGATCTGGGTTCGAGGCCAGCCTCAGCTACCTAGTGAGGCACTCCGCAACTTAGTGAGACCCTGTTTCAAAATAAAGAATAAAAATTAGGGTTGTAGCTCGGAGGTAGAATGCCTCTGGGTTCAATCCCCAGTACTGAAAAAAAAAAAACGGTAATGGTTTTGCAAAAGGGTCCAGACCCAGGACGTTTCCAGGGCCAAGGGGAAGCTAGCTCTCTCAGTTTGGGCGTGAGCAGCCTGTGGCCGGGCTGTGTGTGGCAATGAGGCTGGTGGGACTCTGGTCGCCGCCCCTGCACACAGACTGCACATAGGGAGTGAAGCGCTGTCCACCCAGGGGAAGAGGCAGCCGGGAAGGTGGGTGCACCGTGGCCCGGGAAGGTGGGTGCAGCCCATTCTTTTCCTTGAAAGACATGACTCAGCGATCGCATTGGGGTCTGGCCCTGAGCATGGGCCCTTGGGGCCCACGTGGCTCTGATGTGTCCCGGGTCCCTGTCGCACTTTCCTGCAATGATTCAGAACATCGAAGGCTCTGAGGCACTTTCATAGCAGCCAGAGCTTGGTGGACAGACAGGGGCCGAGGGCCTATGCACGGGGCAGGTTCCTCTCTCCCTCCCGGCTGTGTGGGCCGCCCGTGCTGGCAGTCCAGAGCCTGCGGCAGGGAGCCCGCTCAGGGTTGAGAGGCCTGCTAAAATGATTTCCCTGGGTTTTTCTTTTTTTTCCATTTTGTAACTTGAGGAGGGGAAAAGTGTGGGAAAGGAAAAATGTCCTGTCCGTTGGCGTAACGTCCACTTTCACCCGCCCCGATGTGGCCGCAGCTCGGCTGGGAGCCTGGGAGTTGGATCTCCGGCTTCCAAGGGCAGGAGAGGGGAAGGAAGGAGGGAGGTGGAGAGGCCCACAACCACGGGGTGGGGGCTCTGCTCTGTGGCGGGCTTCTGCTCCTTGCAGGAGAGCCCCAGGCCGGGCCAGGGTCCCTCTGGCTGCCCCTCCCTTCAGGGGTTCCCGGCAGCCCCCAGGTGTACCCGGGCCCCTCCCTGGCTCTGGGCAAGGAAGGACCCTGTCCTTGGTCAGGGAGAGCTGCTGCTCCGAGCTCCTCAAATGCCCCCCAAAGCTGCCTGTGCTGGCCCTTCCCGCCTAGGCTTGCTGCACCTGACATACCAGGGAGCCTGGCCCTGGCCCTGGCCTGGGTACCTGCACGGGGGCACGGCCTGACCTGGTGCGCCTCCTTCTGGGGGGGATCAAGTGGCCACCCAGCCCTTGCACCCCATGGTTCTCTGGCTTCAGCAGCCCTTACGTGAGCTTTTCACCCACCAGGAGGCCCCCAGTGCAGGGGCTCGGCCTTGGGCCATTCTAGGTGCGGGGACAACACAAGTCTGGAGGGATTTGGAGACTCCTGACCCTTCTCAGACCTGCTGACCTTGACCCAGGCCAAGCGCACCACAGCCTACACGCTCAGGGACCGAGGGGGCCGCTCCCGGTGGGGACTGCTTCTGGTGGGGACCGCTCTTGGTGAGGACCGCCAGGGCTTCTGCACATGGCAGCCAGCGTCTAGGTTTGAGAAAGGATGGTGCGGTGGGGTGACCCTTCTCGGTTGGCCAGCTTGGGCATGTGACCTCAGAGGTGTTCATTGTGCGGAGGGTCTACCTGCTAGGTGACCAGCAGGACGTGTCGGTGGCCCAGAGAGTAGCCCCGCCTTGCTCCAAACTGCAGTGCGGTGTGACCTAGCTTCTCTGTAAGATGGGTGTTTGGTAACCCGTCCTGGGGACGCCGTGGGACTGGAGTGCGGGGAGCAGCCCTGACCCGCTTAGTCCATGTAAACGCTAGTCACCTGTGTGTTCCCTGACACCCGGCCCACAGCGGGCAGTGCGGGCGGTGAGCAGGTGTGTCGACTACAGCGCCCCTCCTGATATCCCTCCTTGGGTTCCTCTGACTCTCTAATCAAAGGTTGTGCCCAGGTTGTGCCAAGACCACACAGCTGGATCTGCTTCCTCTGGCGCTCATGCCTCCACCACCAGACCATGCCAGGCTATCTGAGGGGGCAGGGAGCCTGTGCCGTCACTTCCGGCACTAGCCAGCCAACCCCCAGGTGTGGGGAGCTGGGACGGGACCAAGGCAAATACTGAGAAAGATACGCCATGTGCGTCAGAGCCGACTGCTGGAAATCAAGACAGAGAAGGTCTTCAAAGTAGAAAATGTAACCAGGTGGGTGGCGCACGCTTATAATCCCAGTACTTGGGAAGCCGAGACAGGAGGAGCGTATGTTTGCAGCCAGCTTCAGCAACTTAGTGAGACCCTATTTCAAAATAGCAAATAAAATAGACTGGGGTGTAGCTCACTCTTGCCTCTGAGTTCAATCCCCAGGGCCCTCCCCCCACCAAAGCAGGAGAACATACGCTTCTTTCAAAGCCAAGTGAGACTCACACCTAACTTTCCCCAGGCAGCGATGGGAGTCAGGAGACACTGGAAGGAGATCTTTACAAAGTGCTGTAAAACAGTTTCCTGCAAGGACTTGTTGAGGCTTTAATTAATTAACTGCATTTTGAGATAATTTTTGACCTCCTATGTAAGAAAGTTTCAAGTTAGTTCACCAGTCTGTCATCCAGCTTCCTGTGGTGTGGCCATCGGAGCTAGGAAGTGACTGCAGGTGACAGCATTGCCACCAGCGTATCAAAACGCCAGCTCCTGCTCCAGGCAGGCCCTGGCTTCGCCTCATCCAGTCTTCCTCCTTGCCTCCGGTCGGGGCCGCCGCTCAGGCTCCTGCGGTCACTCAAGCCCTTGTCCTCTTGGAAAGCTCCTCAAGAACCTGCAGATGGCCTCGACTGGGCTCGCCTCCTGCTTTCTCGTGATCCCAGGGGGTCCTGGACCCTGGGAAGCACAGCAGGGGCGAAGCGCCCTTCTTGTTACATGGGGGTGTCCAGGGAGTCCTCTGACGGGCAGCCTGGGCCACGTGAGCAGGGTTGTATCTGCCCAGTTTCTCCAATGTAAGTCACTGTGGTCCCCTAAAGTTTAGCCCAGAAACTCCACTCCTTGACCCATATCCTATGGAAATCCCTGCTTGTGTTCACCTGGACACATGTTCAAGGTTACTTACAGCAGCATTGTTCGTAATACCCTAAACTGGAAACAACTGGGGCATTTGAGTAGAATGGTTGTGGTATATCCATGAAATGGAATAGGATACAGCAATGAATAAGGCACTGCAAGCGTAGCAGCGTGGCCACATCTGACCCCACTGAGCACAGGCAGCCAGACCAGGAGACGCTGTTTCAAAGGCTCCTCCCTCTCCTCCTCCCTCTCTTCCTCCCTCTCCTCCTCCCTCTCTTCCTCCCTCTCCTCCTCCCTCTCCTCCTCCCTCTCCTCTCCC
>PVLC010049568.1:0-10381 GCA_004027655.1 Graphiurus murinus | reverse complement strand
ACTGTTTGCACTGACACTCAGTGTTCCCTACAACACCTCTAGGTAAATTGTTTGCTCACAATTTCAGAAACCATTTGGCATGTGCACTGCAAGTGATCATTTCTCAGCGGTATATCAGAGATGCTATGGACTTAAAGGCCCCGAAGTCTGGCTAAAACAAGAGATTTGACTTATTTATGGAAAGAAAAGTATTTGAGGCACCTGAGATTAGCAACTTCCTGTGTCTGGAAGATGTCGTTTTTGCTACGCTCTTTTGAATGTTTATATACGGTAGGCTTGACGCATCATTTATTAGATAATAGGCCCTTTTCCTTATCTGCAGAGACTGATAAAAAATGTCATTTTGAGCCATTGAAATTGGAGAAGAAGAGAAATAAGCCTTGTTAAAGCTTTCTGAGTTTTTAAAAGTCATCATGCAGAGAGCCTCAACCTAATGCATATTGGAATAACCTGGAATATGTTTTGAAAATGTGAATGGATTTAGTTCCACCCTAGACCATGAAATCAGAACCACCAAGAATGACCATGTCACTTAAACCTTTCCAGATGGTTCTAGGAGAGCCATGGAGATGAGTCACCAGCAGTCATGTGTCCAAACTCATGCTGAAGGGTTTTGCTGTGTAGAGAAGACCACCTTGGAGTTGGTGCCCTTCTGGTGGGCATCCTAAAGGCTAAACACTGTAATAGAATCAAAGCAATACTTCTTATCAACTTTCAGGCCATATTGAAGCAAATGTCAGAGTGAAGTTCCATTAGCAAAAGTGGAGACAGTGAAACAGTAGGTAGAGGTAATTCAGAGTTCCAGGAAACAATGACACTTTGATTCTCATTTTTTTTTCAAATATCTTCTTAATTGAGCCAAAATAAGTGTGCGTATTTGTGGGTTGCAGTTTGGCATTTCAACCTAAAAGTGCAATGCGTGATGGCCAGATCAAGGGGACTGGCTTGTTTATCACATCAGGCATGGATCATTTCTTTATATAGGTAACATTCAAATTCCTCTCTAGCACCCGGCATTGTGGAACTTGCATGTAATTCCAGTTCTCGAGAGATGGAGATAGGATTGCAGATTCAAGACCAGCCTCAGCAACTTAGCTAGACCCTCAACAGCCTAGTGAGACATTGTTTCAAAACAAAAATATGTAAAAAAAATAAGGGGGGGTGGGTTAGGTGGGTGTAGCTCAGAAGTAAAATGCTTCTGGTTCAATCCCTGGTATCACAAAATAACAGCAATTTAAAAATAGTCTCACCAGCCAAGATGTCCATCAACAGATGAATAGATTACAAAACCATGGGATATGTACACAATGGAATTTTACTCAGCCATAAAGAAGAACAAAATCATGCCATTTGCAGGGAAATGGATGGAACTGGAAAACATCATGCTAAGTGAGATTAGTCAGTCACAAAATATGCTCTCCCTAATATGTGGAAGCTAGGGAGAAAATGGACATAAGAGGGACTCCAGATGAAGAAGGAGAATCCTTAGGTGAACAAAGAATTTGACTTAAGGGAAGGTGATGGGGGCAGGGGGGACACCCTAATGAGCATGATGTACTTTCATGAACACATCAAAGTCAATCACTAAACTGACCTTGAGAAGGAGGGAGGAGGAGGGAGTGGAGTGGGAATTGGGGAAGGGTTAAATGAGAAATGTGTGCATGTATGCCTTTACCTATACCAGCTTGTACCTAACAAAGATGTATGATTACAATGCACCAATCAAAAATAGAAAAAATTAAAAAAATAAAATAAAATTCCTATTGCTCCAAAAAAAAAATGAATGAAATTATGTCAATTGCAGGTAAATGGATGAAACTGAAGAACATCATGTAAAGTAAAATAAACCGGACAAAGAAAGAAAAAAAATTGTCTGTACTTAAAATATTCAGTTAATAGTTTTTCTTCTGTGCTGTAGAACATCAGATGTTATTCTTCCTACCCACCTGCACCTCTGTAGCTACTAATCATTATCTCTCCACCTGTCACCCCGCCCCCACGTCCTGCTCAGGCTCTGGTAGCCGTAATTTCACTCTACTTCTTTAAAATCAACTTTAGCTTCCACAGATAAGTGAAGACATGCGGTATTTGTCTTTGTTGCCTCACATACCGTCCTCCAGTTCTACCCATGTCTCCATGTCACTGCAAATGACACAATTCTTTCTTTTTTATGACTGAATAGTATTCCATTGTGGATACATACCACACGGTTCAATCTAGGGACCATTTTGAAATAAAAGAATCTGGAGGTTTATCGTGCGTCTTTGGATGAGAAAAAGAACCCAGGGAGAGTCTCAATTAAGTTCAATGAATGTTGGATCCTCCATCTCTCCAACAATAATTTCCTCACTGTCCCTATCTACCAATCCCTACTATGGATGGAAGAATGGGAGACACAATGAAACCGATCGTTAATTATCCATGGCTTGCTGTTGGGAGAGGGGAACTGAGGATTGAATCCAGGGATATTTTACCTCTGAGCCACGCGCCCAGCCCTTTTTATTTTGTATTTTAAAACAGAGTCTCACTGGGTTGCTGAGAGTCTCTCTGCATTGCTGAATTTGTCCGTGAACCTGCCATCCTCCTGTGTCAGTCTCCCAAGTACTGGGGTTACAGGTACGCCACCCACCCTGCTGGGATGGTCATTTTGAAAGTGTTCTTTATATATGTTTCCTATATTAGAATTTGAAGCCAATTCTCTGTATTAATTGCTAAGCATCAAATTGTAAGTATAGTCATATCAGGGGATAGAGGACCATGACAGGAATTGGAACAAAAGCAGCCAGGCATATTTGTACCACTCTAAACCTTGCGCCTGTCCAAGATGCTCAATAAACACGAATGGATGCACCCTTTCCTCCCAGTTACCTATGGATAAGATTTAGAGAAGGTGAAAACTTTTTACAAAAACTCCTGTCCAATAAGCTGCCTTAGTACATTCATGGGCATCCTGGAGAATTCAGGCTGCAAAAGACATGTCCACACCTCTCCCTCCAAGTCAGATTTTAAATTAACTTCCAGTGGGCCCCTAGTCCTAAGGAGGGGGCTGCTTCCTTTTATTTTCTTTCTCAAGGTCAAACTACAACACATTTTATTTGGAACTTCTCAGCATCTTTCACTTTTGTTTAGTGTTATATGAACAGAGGGCTTTACAAACAATCGGAAACCATTGCCAGGCAAGAAGTTTAGTGCTTTCTTTCAGGGAGGAATGCAGAGGGGAATAGACCCGGTGTCGTGTGCATGTATGTTTCTGAACCTCATTGTGATGTATAATTACAATGCAGCAATAAGAGTACATGAAAAAATAATAATAACAGATGTGATCTCTTTCAGATGCACTCAAGGTTCACTTCAAGTGGGAAGCCAGACACACATAATCCACATAATCCACGTAATCCACCCTCGTTCCAAATGACACAAAGAGGTCAGTGAGCACTGGAGTGAGAGCCTGGTGCCGCACCAGCCATAGACACACCGAATTCCACTGAGGATGGACACATCGGTGCACCATCCTTGCTTTTGCTGTAGAAAAAGAATCTAGTGAGCTTTCTCTGAATCATTGTTTACAATACAGGTAGAGAGACCCTAGAAGTGAACGATGTTTGAAATGACTGGAACATTTGGTCAGTTTACGTCTATAGCAGATAAGGCGGTGTGCTGAGTTTTATAAACTCCTCACTCACATGTAGATCTCAGATATATCTGTGGTAGAGCCGGGTCTTACAGAACAGAATACAACTCAGGTATAGTTTAATCATTCCAGCCTCTGCTACAGGATAACCTGCTTTTCATCTTAAAATAGCTCTTATCACCCAAAATGTGTTTATTGGGCTGGATGTGATGGCGCGCGCCTGTAACTCCAGCACTGGGGAGGCTGAGATAGGAGGACCATAGGTTGGAGGCCAGCCTCAACAAGTTAGTCATATCCTTAGCAACTTAGTAAGATTGTTTCAACATGAAAATTCAAAAGGACTGGGGGTCACACTTGTAATCCCAGTACTTGGGAGGCTGAGATAGGAGGATCACAGGTTCGAAGCCAGCCTCAGCAATTTAGTGAGGTTCTCAGTAACTTAGAGAGACCCTGTCTCTGAATAAAATAAAAAATAACTTAGGTCTGGGGGTATAGTTCAGAAGTGGAAGGCCCCTGGGTTCCATCCCCAGTATCACACACACACAAAAAAAGACTAGGGATGTAGCTCGGAAATAGAATGTCCCGAGTTCAATCCCCAGAACAACAACAAAAAAGATGTGTTTATTGGGCACCTAAGCACTGGCAAGCAGCAGTATCCGCACAGTGGCTGAGCTTTAAGGAATAACAACCTAGCGTTAGAACGACAGGGCAGGCCAAGGAGTGAAGGGGCGTCCCAATGGGACCACTCCCCACTGTGCACAACTGCTGTGGCCTTCTCCAAAAAAGAGAAAGGCTGAGACAACAGAGTGCTGGGATTTGCCCGTTTAGAGCCACCCCTGAACAGTGTGGATCACAGAGCCTGGCTCTTCCAATCCCAACGGCGTGACTTTGATGTGGCCAAGTCATTTAACTTCTCTGTGACTGGGTTTCCACATCTATAAAATGGGACTAATCATAGCACCGACCACACAAGGGTGGCTGTAAAGATTAATCCATAGCACAAAACAAGTGTTATGAAGTATTAGTTGTTCTTTTTCTTTTTTTTTTTTTTTTTTTGCGGTACTGGGGATTGAACTCAGGGGCATGGCTTAAACCATGTTCTTAAAACTGTGCATGTAGTTGGGAAACCCAACTTGGAACGGGGTTGGGGTACGTGGCCTGCTATATCAACACTAGGAAGAGAAAGCCCAGGCTCTGGGTCCTCAGATGGTGGGTACTTGGGTGGTCTGGAGGAAGGGTCCTTATGCCTATGTCATTCCTTTCCAGCCCTGTATATGTAATCAGCCCGTGGTATCTGCAGGGAATTGTTTCCAGGATTCCTCATGACTACTAAAATCCACAGATGCTCAAGTCCCTTATGTAAAGTTGTATAGTAAGTGCATAAAACCTATGCACAACTTCCTATGTAATTTAACGTATTTCTAGATAGCTTATAATACCTAATATGATAAAAATATGGTATAAACAATTGTTATGGAATATTTTTCAGGGAATAATGACAAGAGAAAGTTGTACATGTTCAGTACACATGCAGTATTTTTTTTAATGTTTTTTTGCTGCACTGGGGATTGAACTAATGAGTAACTTTTATATATAGAAAAAGTTAGTCAGAATATATTTTCGAGTATTAATTTTTTTAATATTCTCTGTTTTTTTGTTTTTTGTTTTTTGTTTTAAAGGCCAGAGATTATGAAGTGTCTTTCTCCTCTAGGCACCAAGCATTATGTCAATCCTAGAACAGCTCCATTAAGAAAGCATTGCTATCCTCATCTTATAAATTTTTATGGATGAAAAAACTGAATCTCCAAGAAGTTGAGCACTTAGATGAGGTCACAAAACACCCAGGTCATAAGATTAAGAGGTGTATAAAATAGTCAATATTTCTTAGGATATTATTCTCCAGAAAAAAGACTTTGCTGTCCCTAGATGGAAACACCTTGCTCAAGATCCAGAAGATGAATCAGGAACACAATCAGGAAAGCTCTGGAGTCAACAGAGCTAAAATCATCGGGCTCTAGTCTCACCCAGCCCAAGTCTAATGCTTCCTGCCTTAAATTTATTCTCCATTCGCAAAAAAAGTTCGTCATGCTGATCGAGCAATGATATATCCAGATGCTCCAGCCTGGAATATGAGGATTTTTTATGAATCTGATATGTTTCTGGATATATACACAGTCATAACATAGATTGCAAACACACTGACTCATGCTTGCCTACCAAGTCTGGCTCTTCACAATCATACGGCATTATAGCTGTGAAATAAATAAGTGTCTCACAATTGACTAAGAATCCATTGTTTTGTGCCTGTACTGTGGCTTCAGAGAAATAATGATTGAAATGATCCACAATGGGATATATGATCATCAGAGCTTGCTTTTAAATTTAATGAGAAACTCCTAAGATGTAAAACGATTTTTAAAAATTAACCTTTTTTTTCTCAAAATATTATATAGTTTAGAAATCAGATAGACACTCTTAGAATCTAAAGGTGGCTGTTTTATTGTTTGTGGTTCTTGTCTGGTTGGAGATGCAGGTATACATCTGTTTATTTGGGGGAGGAATATTAAGACAGTATCTCATTGGTTTCAATTCTGAGCCCAAAAGTAAACTCTGAAAATTCCTTTATTTCCAGGCTTCCCAGAGACAGAAATAGATTTCAAGAAGTTGAGCAAGTTAAAAGTTTTTTTGTTTTGTTTTGTTTCTTGTGGTACTGGGGATGGAACCCAGGGGCATTCTACTTCCGAGCTACACCCCCAGCCCTATTTTTTGTTCTTTATTTTGAAACAGGGTCTCACTAAGTTGCATAGTGTCTCACTAGGTAGCTGAGGCTGGCCACGAACCTGGATCCTCCGGTATCAGCCTCCCAAATGCTGGGATTATAAGTGTGCGCCAGCACATCCGGCTAAGTTAAAAGTTTTTGATGGGTGTCTTTTCTTTCAAGCCTGCACATTCAGGTTGGAACATAGTAGGAATTCCAGAAATGTCTAGTAATTGCATCTATGAATGACACCGACTTTAAGATCAAGAAATTAACCTAGAACTCGACACTGACAATTTCAGTATATACCTTGGTTTGTCCTTTCCTCAAAACATGTTTTCAAATATATTTTGCTAGCAAATAATTAGTGAACTATCCCCAGGAAGTAGAAAGGAACACGATACCTAGTAGGTTTCTCTATGGTTATTATTTTTCAAACTCTTCAAGTATTAACAGGGCATGTGAATTAAATTAATTGCCGTTTTTCAAGCATAAAAATAACGAAACATGTAGTTTAAAAGTTGATAATCCTTGGGCATCTCAAATTTTGGAGCACCCTGGTTATTTCTCTTTCTAAGCAGATGAGCAGAGAAGGCTGCCTACGCTGGGCCAGCATTTGGGGGGGGGGGGGGAAGCATGTCTAACGGCATGTGAGATTTTGCACCTGTAATTATTTTGGGGTACAAAATTGGCTACACCAATAATTGCTCCTATAAACAGCTAATTGTAGCTGCTGTTAGCCACTTATGGGTGTAATTAGCTGCTTGCCCTTAATCTTCATGGAATGCCCAATTCTCCCTGTAATTAGTCAATTGTAGATGCTGTTACTTTTGCAAGAGACTAAAGACTGGATTATCTCCCTTAAATATTTTTAGACCTTTAAATTGGAATCTCAATTTATATTTAAAAAAATGAAGATAAATAGTCACACTTGTAAAATAAATTGAAAGCAGTTTTCCTTTACCTGCCTGTATCTTAAAGGTCATGTTCCCAACAGAGGCATAGCAACATCTTTCTGACAAAATGTGTTATAGTTGCCTATGAATCGTTAACTGGAATTGTTGTCTTTATTTTTTAAAATTGCACTCCTGCTGAAAGTGTGTGTACGATAGTCAATATTCCTCAGGGTAAGTATATAAGAAAATCCTACTAGAAAGAACCTCAACATTTCAGAAAGTGTGTCTGATGAACTTTTGCAGCTTAATAAAATCAGAGGCTGAACATCTGAAAGTCTGAATTAAATTTTTAACCATGTCATACTTGGCTTTGAACTTGTTGTCTGCCTTCTCTAACCTCAGCATGCTCTTCTGAAAAGTAAAAACAAAGATTCTTCCACCTCTCCGGGTGATCCTGAGAACACCAACAATGAGAAAAACACAACAGGAGCTTGATCAATATCTGTGGATCTGAACGCAGACAGCAAAATCCAGTTTTCCATCTTCATTGGAAAGTCTAGCATCTTTCTCTTTGTAATGCTTTCATATTCCTCAAGCAGAGGCATATCATATAAAATAAATATTCCCGTACCTATTACCTGCATTCTAGGAATTTTCAGAATTGTGATATTTTTGTATCTATGTTTATAGCTGCACAATTTACAATAGCCAAACTATGGAAGCAGCCAAGATGTCCATTGACAGATGAATGGATTACAAAACTATGGGATATGTACACAATGGAATTTTACTCAGCCATAAAGAAGAACAAAATCATGCTATTTGCAGGGAAATGGAAGGAACTGGAAAACATTATGCTGCTAAGTGAGATTAGCCAGTCACAAAGAGTAAAGAAACATATGTTCTCCCTAATATGCGGATGCTAGGGAGAAGATGGGGTATAAGAGCGTCTCCAGATGAAAAAGGATAGACTTTCGAAAGCAAAGAAGTTGATTTAGCCGAAGGGGTTGCACGGGGGAGGGGGGTACACTAATGTATATCAAGGTTACTCACTAAACTGAACTTGAGAAGGAGAGAGGGAGAGGGAGCGGGGTGGGAATTTGGGGAAGGGGTCAAATGAGAATTGTGAGCACATATATTGTTATCAGTTTGTACCTAACAAAGATGTATGCTTACAATGTATGAATAAAAATAAAAAAGCAATAAATATTTGAAAGAGTAATTTGAGTAGTTCTTCTTAATTTTAAGCTACCATCCTGCTATAATAGTTGTATACGATATGTCCTATATTCCAACCTATTGCATATGTAAATACAGACTTGTGTTCCATGAGCAGCACCATTCTTTGAAATGTACAAAGGATTCTTAAGAATTCTAAGAATTCTAATCCTGAGCTGAGCATGGTGGCACACACTTGTAATCCCAGTTCAATTCCCAGTACCACAAGAAAAAAAAAAAGAATTCTAAACCTTAGAGCATCTTTTTTTTTTTTTTTTTTTTTTTTTTTTTTTTTTTTTTTTTTTTTTTTTTTTTTGCGATACTGGGGATCGAATTCAGAGGCATTCTACCCCTGAGTTATGCCCCCAGCCCTATTTTTATTCTTTATTTTTGAAACAGGATCTTATAAGTTGCAGGGTGCCTCACTAGGTAGCTGAGGCTGGTCTGGAACCGGAATCCTCCTGTCTCAGCCTCCCAAATGCTGAGATTACAAGTATGCACCACCACGCCCAACTCCTTAGAGCATCTTTAAGAGTCAAATTATCCTCCTAGTTAAGGGGTGATATTGGATATGGAGAACCACCTAAAGCACTGATAGTGGAGTCGTCAGCAGAACCCCAGTCCTCAGACCCAAATCTGGCCTGTTGGTGTTAGACGACCGGCATTTTCTTATTACTTACTTATTGAAAGAAAACGCGAAAATATTTTACCACTTTGAGAATAATTTGAAAATAGCTCTAAACCATAATATTTCCAGCTTGGCATACATTATTTTATGTATATATAAATATATATATATATATGAGTTCATATATATATATGAGTATACATATATATGAGTATACATGTATATATATATGAGTATATGTATATGAGTATATATATGTATATATATGAGTTCATATATATATATATGCGTTCACATGTCTGTGCATACACGTGTGTGCATATGTTTGTGTGTGTGTGTGTGTGTGTGTGTGTGTGTGTGTGTGTAAGTGCAAGTGAATAGTGCCGTCATAAATAGACTGGAAGCTTTGGGAGCTTGAAGCAATATCTTTCTGCACTCAACTGCTTTATTACTGCCATCCCCTCCCTCCCGGGCTTGCAGTCAGCTGAGACTAGGCCAAATTGGCAGTCATTTTCTGAGAGCCTGGCAGGCCCGCAGTCTCTGGGAGTTCCCAGTCGACATTTCGGTCCCAAGCAGCCCTTCCAAGGGTCAGTAGCCACCCTGGCTCCGGGGCCCCAGTTTGCACAGGCTGGCTCCCGAGTCAGGACCAATAGAAATTTCTATCTCAAAGTCATGCTGTGACGGCGCTGCATCCCTTGAGATATTTTTGCAGGGACAAATATCTTCCTGACTTCTTTTCTAATTCTTGAACTTTATCAGAGGTGAAATCTATATCCATCTTGCCAGAATTCTTACGAGTGGTATGGAAGTAAGGGGCTTTTGGGTGATCAAGGGGTTAAATTGATAACACAGTTTTTTTGGTTTTGTATTCTTTTTTTCCTAAACACACACACACACACACACACACACACACACACACAATTTGGGGAGACGTGTTGACTGTTGATAAGCAGACCTGAAATAATAATAGCAGGGGCTGCTTATCACGGGCAAGCAATAGTTCTATGACAATGTTCCAGCTGATGAAAAAATGGGAACAAAAATTAATAGTGACAGTACTGGTAGAAACAAGCCGTAAATTCGATCCTAAGTCATAAAATACAGACTAACCCAATAAACGCATGCTACTGCTATTATATTAATATTGTTAAAAATATCATAACATTTTAAAAATGGAATGGAGGTAGAGCAGCGCTTTTTTTAGAGGTAATTTTCCATCCACATGTCTTAGAAGCAGAGGATTTTTTTTT
>PVLC010049567.1:0-10380 GCA_004027655.1 Graphiurus murinus | reverse complement strand
AAAAAGAATACATATAGCCGGGCGTGGTGGTGCACGCTTGTAATCCCAGCATTCGGGAGGCTGAGACCGGAGGATTCAGGTTCGTGGCCAGCCTCAGCTACCTAGTGAGGCACTCTGCGACTTAGTGAGACTCGGTTTCAAAATAAAGAATAAAAAATAGGCCTGGGGGTGTAGCTCGGAGGTAGAATGCCCCTGAGTTCAATCCCCAGTACCACAAAAAAAAAAAAAAAAAAGAATACATATGTGTATATATAGAAAGTGTATGTGTGTATGTATATATATCCCTTTCTCCAAAATAGAATTGAGGAAGTTTACAAAAGTTCTGGAAATTTCACAAAGATTCATTAGAAGAAAATAAAATATAAAATAAGTTGGTTTAAACTGGAAACAAAGTGAGAATTATAGTTAGAAAAGAAGATAAAGTTAAGAGTGAGGTTGTTATACAAAATCCATATTGTGAAAGCACAATTTGATACATGGATTATTGCCCAAACACTAAAAAAAAAATACAACTTTTCAGGGAAAGCTTGTAAGTTTCCAGTACTAGGAACAGAGAGAAATTTCTCTCCAAGATCTTCAAACAAATGATATTGTACTCTTTGGTAAGTAGTAAGTGTTTTCAAAAATATTCTACAGCAAATATATCCAGTAATATGGGCAGCTGGTTACATAACATTAGGGGGAAGGTGGATGTCAGAAGCAGTGAGGATAAGAGAAATGAGAGGCCCCAAAGCAACAAGGTCAGTTTCTGTCTGATCTGGCTTCATTTGAAGATAAGTGCTTTAAAAATCTCTAGATTTCATGTTTCTCAAAATGTGATCTCTAGATAATCAATATAATCTAGAGTGCTTTATTTTTTTAAAAAAATGTAGATTCTCAGTCAGGCATGGTGGTGCACACCTGTAATCCCAATACTTGGGAGGCTGAGACAGGAGAATCACAGTTTTGTGGCCAGCCTCAGTATCTTACTGAGGCTTTCCAAAACTTAGTGAGACCCTGTTTTAAAATAAAAAATCAAATAGGTCTGGGAGTGTAGCTCAGAGGCAGAATGGCCCTATGATCAACACAAAAAAATGTAGATTCCTGGGCCTTCCTCAAGATGTAATAAATCAGAATCTCTGGGGGGAGGAACCTCAGGAATATAGATTTTTTAAAAGCTTCCCAAGTATTTCTGATGCACACTGATGTTTGAGAACCTTTGACTAGAACCAAATTACTTAGTCTATGGGTAGACCCATCATGGGGTATGAAATCAGTCCACTGAGTCATAATGAGCATTTGTCTCAGTCGACATCTCACTGCTATATATAATTCAAGACAACAGACCACACAACTTAGAGGAAGGAAGATTTATTTGCTCATAATTTTTTGGAGATTCCAGGTTCATTCCATGTGAGGCCAGGATCTATGGATCTCAGGACATGGTGGTGGGAAGCAGAGAGAGGGAGAGAGCAGGCTCGGTTCTCCCATCATGAAGGCCAGAAGCAAGAGAGCCAAGAATGGGGCTTTAAAGACAAAAGCAGAGTCCCTAAGGCCACACCCCAGACACCCACCTTCTCCAGCCACACTTCACTTGCCTAGGTTACTGCCCAGTGAATCCATTACAATGGATTTATCTACTAGTGAGATACAGCCCTCATGGCTTAGTTACATAAGCTCTGAATCTTAATACTTAAGCTCTTCAGGAGAAATTCTATATCTAACTATAACAGTATTTTAAAAATGAAATACAAGCCAGGTATATTGGCACATGCCTGTAATCCCTGTACTTGGGAGATTAATACAGGAGGATTTCAGGTTTGAGGACAGCCTTAGCAAGTAGTGAGACTCTCATCAACCTAGTGAGATCTTGTTTCAAAGTAGAAATAAAATAGTGCTGAGGGTGTAGCTCAGAGGTAGAATGCTCCTGAGTCCAATCCCCAGTACCCTACACATACACACACAAAATACAAAATAGGATAGACTAGAATATATCATAATGCATCCCAGTTATCAGGACATGGAATTAGGGTAAGCATCCTTTAGAGTAAATTTTGTGAATATACACAGATTACTATAAAATAGGTTTAAATTAACATAAAATATATGTCTATATATGCGCATATATATCACATTGTGATTGTGGAATATATAAGATGTCATGAGATCATATATATGTGTGTATATAATATAACTTGTAGTCATTATACATTTTCCCCATGTAAATAAACTACAACTGCTTTCTCCACTCAGTTGTTGTTATTGTTGTTATTTGATATTGGGGATTGAACCCAGGGCACTTTACCACTGAGCTACATCCTCAACCCTTTCTGTTTTTTATTTTGAGAATGCTCTTGCTAAGTTGCCGAGGCTAGCCTCGAACTTGCAAGTCTCCTGCCTCAGCCTCCCAAGTCATTATGAATACAGGTGTGTCTCACCACACCCAGCTCTCCACTCAGATTTATTAAGCTCTCAACAGCAATCTGATAACACACTTCTAAGAAGGATGACAGGTAGGTGACATTTGTCCTAACCTGTCAACCCAGGTGAGGCAGGAGTGACCTACATTTGTGAGGAGATGAGGAGCAAGACAAAAACTGAAAACTGAACTAGGCCAAAGACCTCAATGAACTCCCTGAACACCTGCGTAAGGGCCCCCTCACGACAGAATTTGGGGTCCACCTAACAGGTGGAATGAGAAGCCTGGGTTTGTCTCTGGAGCTAAACATCTCCTCCCCCACTGGACACTTTCTCCCCTCTTCCTGCCCTTCCTCCCCTCCTGCTCAGTTGAGGCCTCTGCTCCCTGCCTTCTCTAGCTAAGAAATGACCACATTTCAAGGCCAAGCTAAATTTCCACCACCTTGGCAAAAAGGAAAAGCCACAGTCAAGGTTCCCTTTTCTGAATTTCCACATTTTAAAATTAATTATCATAATATATCTTTTATGAATTCATGCATTCACTCAAAACAAATATTTACTGAGCACCAATTAGGTATATGTACTATGATGGTAGGAAATTTATATATCTTTGAATTGCTTATACCACTCAGGCAAATGACTTACATTGCTGGACTGTAAGTCAAACAGCAATTGTTAACCAATTGGCTATTAATATGCATTTTTCTTGCTAACTGTACTTTTTCTTTTTTTTTTTCAAATTGGATAATAAATTGAGCAAAGACAAATGGAAGTTTAGAGCACGTAGGATGCTCATTTTCTTATAGCTTTACAATAGATGGCTGCTCATTTATAGATGTCACCTTCTTAAATAATTTTCAATTGAATGAAAAACACTTATGAACTTTTTCATTTGTTTCAATTTGAGCAACCTGAGATGCTTAAATGAATACATAATACACTCTTATCTCCCTAGGAATACCCTAAGCCAAAAGCTATGAATGACTTGGTATTTTGTTTGTTAAAGAAGTTTTAGGAGTAAAAATATTGCTTTTATGCATTTTTAAGCAATTTAAGATTTTTTAAATATCTTCATGGGATCAAAACATTTATAACATTTATACTGGATTTCTGTGATTGATTAGTTTGAAACAGCTAGAAATCTGGATCCATTAGTCCTCTTATGATAAAGCTTTTGAAATACACAATAGCATATATTAATTGCTGAAAAAAATTTGTGGTACTGGGGATTGAACCCAGGGCTATTCTACCTCCAAACTATACCCCCAGCCCTATTTTATTTTTTTATTTTGAAACAGAGTCTCACTAAGTTGCAGAGGGCCTCAGTAAGTTGCTGAGGCTGGCCACAAACCTACAATGCTCCTGTCTCAGCCTCCTAAGTACCGTTATCATAGGCATGTGTCTCTACACTCAGCTAATTGCTGAAAATTTTGAAAACACACGCACAAATAATACATTTTTTATGTCACCTCTACTCCTATGGAAAAACACAGAATATATCCTTCTAGGTCTGACTTAAGAAGTCTCTAGTTGATCAAATATTTATGTGAAATCTTTGAATTTGCTAGCCCTAAGGATAAGATTTTGTCATCCAGCCTTTGACATAATGGTAGAATCAGATAGAAGAAAATAATGTGGAATAGGCAGTCTGTTCAGAGAATATTCATTATGCACATCTCTTATTGCAGCTATTAAAATGGGGGAGAAAAACTGTTAACAAAAGGTAGCTTTATCACCAGGACAAGATATGCTATTATTGCCTTAATAACCAAATTACTCTGCGATATTACTTTCACTCAAGAATGTTATGTGCTTAATAAGAAGTGCCAGGGTGGGATGTGCTCGGCATTTTCACACTCATTCATTGCAATACCTCAGAGCATTATAGAATGTTCAATTGAAATGCAATTTTCCAGCTAACTTTCAGCTCTGCAGAGGGCTAGGGAAACTCAAACCCTAGATTCTGTCCTAGAGATTTTGAAGTTTAATGTTATTGTGACTGTTTCGAATGCCAAGGTAAACCCAACAGGATTAAGTCGCACTCATGGGGATGGAGTAAAACTACAGACACCAACTTACAACTGACTTACAAAAAAAAAGCCCTACTGACTTAAACTGCTGCTCTAAAAGAGACATAACTAATGTCAGTACTGGAAAGACGAAAGCAACTTGATCCCTGCATATTAAGGTCAACATGCCAATGCATATCCGACGATGATGAGCATGTAAAAATGCTAAGAGATCAGGGTATCTAAGCATGGCTTTCAGGCTAGGCCAAATTAGATTTAATCGAAGATCAAAGATATTGTACCTACTTACTTAACTGAGTTCTGTTAAGTTTAATTACAAGTGTACCTATACGTTGTTTCTGAGAATGCCAAGACATCCTGGCTAGTACTCTGAAATGTTTTACCTAACAGTTCAAGGATGGAGATATTTTAAGAATCTCAGCCTGTAATGGCATATTTATAGGTAATTATATGCTGTAGGATGTATAACATGATCCCCTGATCTTCAGATAACAGTAGGGCCGTTGAATGAGAGCCTGAGTGAAAGCAGTAATTCAAAATTTCCTTCCTTTGTGATTTTTTTTGGTCTAAATCTCACCATTACTTTTTCATTGTTTGGACCTTATTGTACTAAAGGGCAGGGCAAGCTGATAAGAGCAAAGGAAAGGCTTAGCACAGCTTGGAGAAGGCAGCTTGCGTTTCCTCCAAAATCAGCACAAGACCCACCCTGGGTCCTGGAACCATGGGAACTTCCTACCAAAGCCTGTACCAGCCCATAACTTCATTCTGGCCAGAGACTGATGGGACCTGAGTGTGGCACATTCTCTGACTCTAGGTCAAATCAAGCTCCACCAGTTAGAAGTTCAGATGAACTTCTCTGTTTCATAGATCTCAGCATAGTGTCAAGGAGACCCACAGACCACCTGATGGGAGAGAAAAGGTCTCTCCTGCAATTCCAATGGACTGTGATGAATTGAAATTCTATGCCTGAGGATGGTAAGTGCACAAAGTCTCAGAAGAAAGAAAGGAAGAAAAAAGAATTATAGTCACTTCTAAAACCTGATGAATACTATGCTCACGGGATATCCTATCCAAAAGGATTTGCTTCTCTTCACTGTCAACTTGCAGCTGTGACTGTCACATACTCAGAGTGAAACTATGCTCCATGTCCACTTAAGCCTGATCTGCTTATGAAAGCTACCAACCACAAATATGCAGCCATTGGCGCTTCCTGACTTCCCATCACTAACATAAACACTTTGGGCATTGCTTGATTTATTAACGTGGTGAATGATTCTCCTAGAGCAATGGTTCTCAATGTGGGGTGATTTTGCCCCCCGGGAGACATTTGGCAATGCCTGAGAACATTTGATTATTGTAACAGGTTGGGGGGTGCTACTGGCATCCAGTGGTAGGTAGAGGCCAGAGATGCTGCTAAATACCCTACAGCAAAAACAAAACAAAAACCTCTCTTGCCCATGCCATTGTGCTGAGGTCAGAATACTCTGAACTATTATAGAGTTCTATTGGTTTTTACAATAGAAATGAACATGTATGCTGGGCGTGGTGGCACATTCCTTTAATCCCAGTACTTGGGAGACTGAGACAGGAGGATTGCAGGTTTGAGGACAGCCTCCGCAAGTAGTGAGACTCTCATCAGCCTAGAAAGACCCTGTTTCAAAATTTTAAAAAATGATAATAATAAAATAGGGCTGGGAATGTAGCTCAGGGGTAGAATTCCCCTGGGTTCAATCCCCAATACCGAGAAAGGAAGAAAGAAAGAGAGAGAGAGACTGGGTAAGGTTGGGGTTGGAACGTATTTATTTGTTCCCATAATTCTACATCTCTCAACACACATTCTCCTCCTTAGTGCATTTTTTTTTCTATTTTGCAGTACTGGGAATTGAACCGAGGGGTGCTCTACATCTGAGCCAAACCCCCAGCCCTTTTTATTTTCTTTATTTTGAAAGAGGGTCTTGTTAAGTCGCTGAGGCTGGCCTTGAGCCTACAATCCTCCTGTCTCAACTTGCCAATACTGGGATTACTAGGCGTGGGCCATTAGGCCCAGATTTTTTTAAATTTTTTTTATCATGAGACAGGGTCTCGATAAATTGCCCAGGTTGGCTTCAAACTTGGTATCCTCCTGCCCTAGCTTCCCAAGTCCTCCCCTCTACCTCTCTATAACTAGTCACCCTTCTGCTTTCACCTAAATCCCTGGCTTTCTACCAAAAGACACAAAGGGTCATTTTGAGCACAAGGCAAATGTTGCTCTCTTCCAGAAGCCAAATGGTAAGTGCTAACTTATCAAGTGACTTCAACTGCTTTGATGAATTAAGCTTCTCTAGCTGGTGAAGGAAAACAACCCAGATAATAGTCTCTGCAGCTGTTGGGAGGTTTGAGCTCCTGTGGTTTTTATTTGTTTGTTTATTTGTTTTGGGGGGTTTTTTGTTTTTTAATCTCGATTAACTGCCTTGGCTACCTCTACTCATGCACTTGACCAAGAAAAATGTCTCAATTCCTAAAATAGGGTAAAGAAACTAGATCAACCTGGAAGGAAACATGAGACTGTGGAAAAGAAGATAAGGCTGATCACCTAATCGCCCTGCTTTTGGAAGACTGAAAGTCTTGCAATGCCAAGACCATCTGCTGAAGTCCAGGAAAAGAAACATTGGAAGAAAACAAAAATGTTAATGAGGATGCAATGATAGACCAAACTAGAGACAGAGGGGGGAGGGGGCAAGGAGACCACATTCTTTTCCATAACTGCCTATAATCTTCCCCCAAAATAGAGGCATTGCCTGTCTTCTTTAAAAAGTGCCAAAAGATAATCTACATCCTCCCTGGGTTACACATCACAGAGTTAGCAGCCCTCTCCTAATCAAAAGGTAAGAGATTTCTGAAAGTTTGAGTCTGGAAGTAGGTTAGTCTAAACAACCTGATAAGCACTTATCTGGTATCATCCTTTGATATGAAGCACATCCTCATCATGTGGGCCTGGGTTGCAGGGAATATAACAAGAAGGAAAAGGCCAAGCCATAGGTCCTTACCAACACCAGGTCCCCTTACTTGGGAAGGGAACTTGAAGTGATAACTAGGCAGAGGGACAAAAGGGAAGATCCCTTGCTCAAGTGAGCTGCCTACTGTCTATCACAACACTTGAAGGTCCTCCATCAGAGACCCAGCCCTCCTTGCTCCTGACACTCTGGCTACAGAAGAAAGTGTGGGTTTTCACACTTTAGGGTTCTGTTTCCTGCCCCCCACTCCCTTTATGATGCTGTTTCCTTAGTGGAGAACACTTGTCCCTCATCCTCATTCCTACTCTGTCTTCCTTTTCCTTAAGATTAGGCTCAAGCGCCTTTTGAGTTTTCTTTGGGGGGGGGGGGGTACTAGGGCTTGAACCCAGGAATGTTCTGCCTTTGAGCTACACCTCTAGCCCTATTTTTTATTAATTTTGAAACAGGGTCTCATTAAGTTGCCGAGGGCCGCACTAAGTTGCTGAGGCTGACCATAAACTGGGGATCCTCCTATCTCAGCCTCCCAAGTACTGGGATTATAGGTGTGCACCACCACACTGGACTCAGGTATCAATTTTAGGGAATTTCCTTTACTATCCTACCCTCACCCTCACCCTGCTTCTGTACTTCCATGGTAACCAATTCATAATATCATCAGTATACCTAAGATATCTTCATATTCATTCACACTTCCGGCAGATTTCAAAAGTTTAATGAGCAAAATGTTCACTCGAAGAATTTGCTAAAAATACAGATGCTCTTGCCCTGTGCAAATTTTGATTCAGTAAATTGTGGGGTAGGCCCAAGACACTAAATTCCTAAACAAAACCTTTTCTGGTGATTCCCTTTTTATGATTGTTTTCAGCTTTCTGAATGTATAGTTGACATATTTAAACCTAATACATTTATTTGTGAGATGTGATGGTTAGCTATAAACATACCTTGTGTAATTTCCCAGTCAAGCTAATTAACATAACCATCACCTCATATAGTTACCTTTTTGTATGTTGAAGACATTTGTGTGTGTGTGTGTGTGTGTGTGTATGACTGAGGATTGAACCCAGGGGCATTCTACCCCTGAGCTACACTTCCAGCCCTATTTTATTCTTTATTTGGAAACAGGGTCTCACTAAGTTGAGGAGGGCTTTGCTACGTGTAGAGGACATTTAAAATATACTCTCTTAGCAAATTTCTAGCATACTATATTAGTAGCTATAATTAATGCTGCTGCATACTAGATGTCCAGAACTTAGTCATTGTCGGGTGTGGTGGCACACATCTGTAATTCCAATACTTAAGAGATTGAGACAAGAGGATCACAAGTTTGAGGCCAATACAGAGTAACTTTGCAAGATCTCTTTCAAAATAAAATAGGGCTGGGAATGTAGCTCAGAGGTAGAATGCCCCTGGATTCAATCCCCAGTACCACGCACACAAAGAACTTATTCATCTTATAACTGGAAGTTTGTACCCTTTGATCAACATCTCTCCCTTTCCCCGTCTCCCAGGTCTTGGCAACCACTATCCTATTCTGCTTCTCTAAATTCAACTTTCAACTTTTTTAGATTCCCCATATCTTTCTATGCATATCTCCTGGTGCTGCCAGTGTCCATTGACCACACTGCAGAGCTTGGCTTGTTTCTACTTCAAGCTCCTGATGCTCCTGGCTAGAAACCATCTTTAATTCTTCATATCCTCAGCTGGTCCCTAGTCCAAGACCTAGCACAGGGAAAGTCTATGCTTGATAAAAGTCATTGAATGAATGAGTCCTAAAATATCTTCCACTGAAAAAGCAAACATGAAATTATCAATATGACATAGTTGATAGTAAGAGAACAGGAAATGGAATTAAAAGACGGGGCTGATGGAAAATCCCTGAAGTCAAATTTCCAGATTCTTCACATTTTACCAAGAATTTACTGTATAAGCCCTGTCTTCATTTTTAGCATCAGCTCCCAGTACTGAGCTTCCTTCTGCCCTCTATGCCTGGGGTTATGCCATTTAGCTACCTGGAAAGATATCATTTTTACACTGCAGGCGCAACCATCTAGTATTATAGTCAGAAAGAAGGTGTGTTTTGTATCAAGTGCCTTTCTGCGCTTTCTGATTGTCCATTCTTTTTATTGTTGCTTTGTTTATTTAGGTTAGAGGCATAATTAACTTTAAAAAGTATACACATTGAATGTATATCTTGCTTGGACATATGCATATATTCATGATAGCATCACCATATCTTAGGTGTTGAATACATCCATCTCCAAATATTTCCTTGTGTTCTTTTTTGTTGTTTCAAGAACACTTAACATGAGATCTATCCTAACACACTTGAAAGTGCACAATACTATATTGCAACTATAAGTGCTATGTTGTATAGCAGATCTCTAGAACTTAATCCTTACCCATTCTTTTCTCTTTTTTTTTTCGCAGTACTGGGGATTGAACTCAGCGGCATTCTACCTCCAAGCTACACCCCCAGCCCTATTTTTTTTTTTTTTTTTTTTTTTTTTTGCGGTACTGGGGATTGAACTCAGGGACATTCTACCTCCGAGCTATATCCCCAGCCCTATTTTTTATTCTTTATTTTGAAACCGAGTCTTACTAAGTGCCTCACTAGGTAGCTGAGGCTGGCCACGAACCTGGATCCTCTGGTCTCAGCCTCTCGAATGCTGGGATTACAAGCATGCACCACCACGCCCGGCTCTTACCCATTCTTAATAGTTGATAGTGCCCAACCTAAAATAGAGCACTACTTTTAGACAAATATAAAGTCAGTATTCATACAACTAGTAAAATCAGGCAAGGAGTTCAGATCCTGGCTTGTAAACAAAGTCACAAATGTGCTCTCCTTGGTATAGATGTTAGCCAGATTAAGAAAGGAGTGTGTGTGTGTGTGTGTGTGTGTGTGTGTGTGTGTGTGTGTGTGTGTGCACGCGCGCACGCGCACATGTGGGTGTGTGGTT
>PVLC010049566.1:0-10393 GCA_004027655.1 Graphiurus murinus | reverse complement strand
TCTGTGAGATGCCCAAAGACTTAAAATTAGCTTCTAAGGATGACCTCTTTTGTTTGCTTCCTGCCAAAACCGCAGTCTCCATGTACCAGTATCCTAAAGATGACTTTTTTTTAATGGCAAGGTAAAAATGTATGAAATATACTTGCACACATTCCCGAAGCAGTATGTGACATTTCTGAGACCATCCAGAAATCTGTGTGTATGTCAGAAAGCCACATAAATCACAGGAAAAAGTTCACCTTAGTGAGGCGGGAGGCCTCCCCACTCCTTTCCAGAATCTGCCTGACAACCACTCATCCTTTGCGTCACAAGCCTTGGGTACCTAGAAGCTGGAAGAAAAGCAGGCAGTGCTAAAGCAAGCGGGGCCACCTGGGCACACCTGCCTGCCACCGTTTGGGGCACTGCATGATCAAATTCCTAGAGACATCTTAACTTGTGCTTGCTAAATCTACTCAGACAAGATGATCTTCAGCCAACCTTCGAGTCTCCAACCAGCTGGGTTCTCAGCTCCCGTGCTCCCACCAATCCCAAGATATTCTGCACCCAGGGGTCTTCAGAGCTCATCTCCCTCTGAGCTTTTCAAAAGTCTACTCTTCAACATAAATGACTAGTAAAGTGGCCTTCACCCCACTTTCTTAAATCAATGTTATTTTTTCTAAAAAACAATGGAGCTTCAAGATGAGTCTGCTTCTGTATCACTTTTGCTCGTAGGAAATTAAACAAGATCGGGCCATCTGATCACAAGGAAAAAAAGAGTTCCCCAAACCGCAAATAAACTTCTTTCCTACTCGGGGACAGATGGGACTTCGACATTCGCATGAGGTGACGCCTACAACTGTCTTTAGCTAAAGGCTCAGCTGAGCTGCTGAATTGTTGGTCCCCGGGGACTTCTGTTGGTCACAGACCAATGAATGACTGGGAATTTCCATGGCTGTGTTCTACCACCACCACAATGCTCAACCTGCAATGCAGAGGCCACGCAGATAGAGTTCTGAGGGCCCCTGCTGCCACCGTGGGGCAGGGAGCAACCTTGGGCGCCAACCTGCGATGTGGGAAGACTTCTGGACGTCTCCCCCAAGGACTTCTATTAATTCTGGACAAGTTACACTGAATTAGAGGAGAGCACTGGAGACCCCTGGGTGCAGAATATCTTCAAGTTGGTGGGAGTGCCTGCGCCCCAGCAGGTTAAGGAGGACTTGAAGGTTGGCTGAAGTTCACCGTGGGTTCATCTTGTCCAAGCAGAGTTCTGCAGCCACAAGTTAAGACGCCTCTGGAAAGTTCACTGGGTGGTGCCACATCAGCTTGCAAATGCATGTCCCTCTTCCCCAGTCCACTGGTCTAATGGTCAGTCCCCAGGGTTGAGTATGTGCTCTGTTGGGAGCCCAGAGAGCAAGACCTCTTTTGCTCTCTGGATGGAGGTGTGTGCGAATTCCCTGCACAGGGGTGGGAGCCCGAGGTCCCCCGTGGTTCCTCCACGGATCAGGGCAGCACAGAGGTGTCTGGAAACTCCTTCCAAGGACAGCTGAGCCACCCAAGGTCTGTCCCCCTGGCTTACAAACACAGGCTAACGGAAACCCAAGTCGTCAACTTGTTAGGAAACCTTGATTTCACAGAAGCCCACCTGAAGAAACCCAGGTGGAAGCTGCGTTGTCGCTGGCCTGCCTTTGGTCGAGAACCCATGCAAGGCCCGAGAGAGAGACGGGGTTTGATGTGGACCAAGTTTGCGAAGTACTATTTGCAAACTGGAAAGGACCCCGGCTTGCTGGTCCGCTGGGAAGACCGAACCCAAGCCTATTACTTTAGTCATAAAGGTTTAATCACTCGCAGTTCAAATGTTGATGCCTCTTCCCAATGAGTTGAATTTTTCACATCTGAGTTTTTGAGTTACAAAAATGCTTTCAGATGAAAAATGCTGCCAACAAGGGAAGGCATTCGGGGCTACTTAAATCTGGTCCTTAAGGTCTTTCCTTTCTCTTCCCAAAGGCTACACACTCCACACTGATATTGATATTAATATTAATTTGCCATTAATACTAATGTTTCACTAACCAACTAGGAGTATTTTGAAATATCCAATTTCTCTGGATAGCTCAACCTCCGGTTACGCTATGAAAAATGTTTTCTAATTATTGCTTTCCAGCAAGCCATCAGACAATGTGGTGAGGCTTCTTATTAATTCAGGAATTCCATACTCCTACGGAGAACCAGCCACTTCTGGGCTGGCCACCTCGGCGGGTCACAGCCAATTCCTGTACCCAGGCACCCTGGCGCAGGCAAGAGCCAGGCAGGCCACTCTGCGGCAGCCTGCGGGGCGGGAGGAGGTAATGCAGAGGCTTACTTCATTTGATTAATTTAGAAGGCAAGCCAATGAAAGGAATGCGAGTTGTTCTTGCTAGTTCACTGAGGGAAAAAAAAAAAAAAAAAAAAGGCTCAAACTACCTGTCAATCTCTCATTGAAGAGGGAATTCGAGGTGAGCACATTCCTCCCCCTCAGTCCGTGGGGTTTTTTGTGTTTTGTTTTTTGAGTTCTGGGTATTGAACCCAGGGGCATTCGATCTTCAAACTACACCCCAGTCTTATTTTGAAACAGGTTCTCACCAAGTTTCTGAGGGCTTCATTAAGTTGATGAGGCTGGCCTCGAACCTGTGATCCTCCTGCCTCAACCTCCCAAACACTGGTTGCTGCAATTCTAGTGATGAGTGGGTGACTGTCCAACGCACTCCCCTTTCTCCAAGTTTTACAACAAAAGGAGCAGGAAGCGGTTTTCAGCTTGTCTCAAGGTCTGCCTAGAGGATCTTCAAACTTCCTTCTCTTGTCCTTCCCACAGTAGCTAGACGCCCATGGGAACCCAGGTGCGTGTTCACGGCTGGGGTGAGCGTCACCCTAACCACAGGCAGCCGAGGGGCCACCCCAGGACAACAGCTGTGTGCAAGGTGGTAGCCATGGGGGGTAGACAGATGCGAGCTCAGAGAAGCTGCAGCCAGCAGACCCGAGATATGCCCCCGGAGACGCAGCCGACTCGGAGGCAAACTGCCTGCACTGTAGACAGAGTCCTAGCCTGACCCTAGGTTTTCTCTATATATGTAAGGATGAATGGGGGCTTGCCTCACACGACCTTCCAGAAGAGAAGACGTGTCACATTCCTGTTCGACACCAGGGGGGAGCAAGGGCATCTGGCCAGACCAGGCAAGTGTGCGGCTTTTCCAGGGACAGGCTGGTGCTGTGTCCCCATCACACGGGTAACAGTTAAGTCACTGTCACACCTTCTCTGGTGAACACACGGCAGTGAGATGTGAGCTGTCTGGGTTTTCATGAAAAATATAAAAGTAGCCTAGCAAAACAATACATATGCTCTTACGTGAGCTCTCCGCTCTAGGAAGGGATGCGCGTCCTGTGTGCACGCAGACATGTATGCGTGTGTTTGCTGCAGTGCTGTCGTGGGTGGGTGCATGCTTATCGGTGTTCTCAGGGGGCAGGAGGGATAACCACAACAGCTGGGAATGCTTTTCCAGCTGCACCTTGGAATATTAGGCCACTAGGAAAAAGTATCACGTACAATCTGCAACAGCTGACTCAGAAGGAGGCTAAGTGAAAAAAACCAAGAAACAAGGTGAACAGACAGACATCCTCCGACATTCTAAAGACAAGGTCAAAACTTCTTTCCTGCGACTACTCTGTAGGGAAATAACGTACCAACCAGGCCACGGACATCTGCTCGGGGGAAGAGGAAGATCAGGAGGGAGAAGGGAAGGAGGAAGCAGACGAGGTGTGTAAAATGCAATAAACCATTTTAGGAATGACGCCCCAGCAGAAACGGGCAGCGCAGGGCGCCTCAAATTCCAGGCCAGCATAGGCAACTTAGCAAGACCTTGTCTCAAAATTAAAAAAAGAAAAAAGGCTGGGAGTGTATCTCAGTTGGCAAGCACCCTCGAATTCAATCCCTAATACAACAGATGACTAAATGAACACATAGGTAGATTTCAGGGATTATCAAAACATAATTGTCACACTTCTCCCTTTCATTTCTCTTCTGGGACCTACTTGGAAAATAGGCATTAAAATTGACGGAACTAAACTTGGAATTTTTTCCACTCACCAAAATTCCTGTGAACAGAACCCAGCGCATTTCTACTCAATTCTAACGGTAATGCCTGCGACGTCCCCAAAGGTCCTCGGCTGATGCTGGCTTTCCAGTGGCAGCCCCGCAATTTCACGGGAGGGTGAGATCCACATGAACTTTCCACCAGAGCGCCAGCCGCAACAACAGTGCCATTTGTGCGAAAGGCTCCTTTGCAGTCTTGAGCTTGGGACACCCCCCTCCCCCACCCCAGACCTGGAAGGACCCCCAGACACGCAGCGTGGGAAGGCCTCTCTCCCACAGCACCACTGCCCACAAATGGAGCCAGGAACCAGCCTCGTGTCAGAGCTTAACCATCTCCCAGGGCAGGGAGAGCTGGGTACACGGGGGAGCCTCCTGGACCATCACCCTTGCACCCCTCCACCAGCTACAATGCCCCCTGTACCTTGGTATAGGGGTGACCAGCTCCAAAGCTTCTCACTCTGTCCCAGCACTGACCAGGGCTGTGGAGCATCAGAGCCGATGGTCGGAACATCACCGACTCCAGGAAGGATCAGAGCGTGAACAAGCACAGAAGGGCTGTTCTGGTATCTGTCAGACGCGCTCCTGCACACCTCGAGTCGAGCAAAGGTGCAGCCTCTCGTTCTTGCTGCGCCTTGGTGTTCAAGGCGAGATGCCTTCTGATAGACACGCCAGGGCTCCCCACTCTCGCTCTACAACCCCCCACCACCCTCCGTGGTGTGCCAGGACCCCGGCAGTCTCCCTGGGCGAGACTTTTGCATCCAACAGGGGGAAAACTTCCATGCAGAAGACATTTTCCCAAGCTCATTTGGCTAGCTTAAGTATTACTGTACGTACAAATTTTGAAAATTGTGAATACTGAAGTGTAAAATTTGCATTTTTACTGAGATATTTGACAAAGAAACTGACTTTCCAACTTGGGGCAAGGACAGCAGGGATGGCAGACAAACTAGAAAAGGCACAACCTCATGCCGCCACTCCATGAGACGTTTCCTGCTCCGTAGCCCCGTGCTCCGGCTACCTGGCCGAAGCCGGCTCTGGTTCTGGGTCCAGGGTACTTTCCTTAAATGGAGGTATTTGTGCTATTTTTATTTCCCCCGCGGAGAAATCATTAGGTGCTTTTCACAACTCAGAATTAAATTCTAAAGAGGTCCCCCTTCTACCTCTACTTGAGCACAAAGACAGGTGAAATTCCCTGACAGCTCATTAGCAGCAATCTGATTACTCCAATTTTTTCCTGTAGGATGATTAGATAAATTCTAACTCACCTGATACACCAGCTTCAGAAGCTTCAAACACTGAAATGACAACGTGAGCTGCAGTGCAGGTCCTAAAGTTCCACACAGGGACACGGGGGCTTTGGGGAGATCTCAAGAAGCTCTGGGTCCCCGAGAGCACTGAACGGCACACACCCACACCCTACGTGACTTTTTATCTGGTTTTGGTAATTTCAGATCCCCTGGAGCTCACCAAGGCCTGCAGGTTAAGATGCTCCGGTTGAGGGTCCATCTACGACTCCAGGGACTGGATACGCCGGCTTCGTGGTCAGCCACCCTCCACAGCCAAGCTGACTCCACCACACAAGGTCAAGCTGGCCAGGCCCAGGCTATATGTGTCAGGTATAACTAAGCAAGTTTACTGGGAAATTCCAAAAACCTGCATTACTCCTAAGAATACATTTTGGATTTCTAGCTCAGAGGAAGAATTCCCAAGGTTCCCTTGCTTGCTCCTCCACCCCAGCAGAGGGGAACCAGGCGCTAGTCTCCTGGTCTCCAGCCTGACTGGCATGCCAGGGCCACAGAGACTTCTGGATGCTCCTCGTGTCTCCTGGCCTGTCTTCGTGGTCCTACAGAAGGACAGGAAACGGTTCCCAGGAAACCATTTCTATTGTAAAATGCAGAACAAGGGCACTGGATCAGAGGCCTCCTGAAGACCCAAGAATCTTAGGGAGAGTCAGAAAAGCCCCAAGGACACACCAGGGGCGAGAGAGATGGGCCGTGCCAGCTTCCCTTCTCCATCCTCAAAGACATGAGGGGCCTTTCACGGCTCATCGGGGAGATGGCGGGGCCTCCTGGCCGTAGGCATTCACACACGATTCGTATGAGCAGGAGACTCCTGATCTGCAGGAGAATCGTCCCAAGTCACGGCCGCCGGCTGATGTTTGCAGTTCCTCCCAACTAAGGGGCGAGGAGGGTGCTGGTGGCAGCAGGGAGCACCGCATTGAGGAATCATCTGGTTGGAGGCTTTGGGAGCCTAGCAAACCCTCAGAAGGTTCCCAGGTCTGCCGCCGCCACCGTTCATCCGTGGGGTGCTCCTGTTGTTTCCGAGAAGCTGGTGCTGAGGGGATCAACTGCACACATTCCCTTGGTGTGCTGGCATGAGAGAGGGACAAGTCCTGACGGAGTAAATTCACTCCACCCAAAGTCGTTTGCAGGGTACTGATGCTTAGTCCATCCTGTGCAGCTGTAATAGAAGGCCCTCGTGGTTCTGGGGCTGGGAAATCTACAAGTATGGCACTGACACTCAACATAGAAGGGTGGGAATAGCAGTGCAGAGGCAGCTGAGATTTTTACCACATACCCATTCTGCCATAATGAAGCTGCTCATCCTGACCCCGCCAGCTCCTACCACACCCCCCGCGCAACGCTGTGCACTGGGGATTAAACTTCCAACACAGGAACCTCAGGAGGCACGTTTGCGCCACAGCAGGTATGTTGCAGAGAGCTGTTTAGGACCTAGACTCCGAGGCCACGCCTCCGAGCCTTTCAGGAGAGGAATCCAAGGTTTCAGGCATGCAAGAGAAACGTAAGATTGGATCTCTTAATAATCTTATTTAGAAAAACCCTTAGATGCAGTTTCCAGAAACTTCAGCTGAGCTTGTTCCATCTTCAGGGTACAGGCTGCCTTCTGGGGTTCAGAGTCGAGAGCATTTCCTCCTCGGTGTTGACAACTCACCTTTGAAGAAGAATGGCAGAGTGGGGCTGACATTCCCGGCATTTCCTTTAGGTTAAACGAGTACCAGAATGTGATGTGGTGAAACGACTGTTGTAAAAAGCAGATATGGATTCAAAGCACTTCATTTCATACAAGTCGGTAAGGACAAGATGTGGTGGCTTCTTGCTGGGATCCAGCGCAACGCTGAAGGAGCTGTAGACACTGGCCCGGCTGTGCTGGGGGGAGGACCACCGACCCCAAGGGAAGCAGCACAGACACCCCAACTGCTGACCAAGACCCGCTTGCTCAGGTGTGGCTTACGAGACTTTGCAGGTACCTGGGCCAAGCTGCCTGCAACTATGGATTCCCAAGAGCCCAGGAAATTCCACGAAGCTTGCTGTGCATTGCTGAGACCTTTCTGATAAGTCACGCAGTGCAGGCCTACCTTGCAGAGGTGGAAGATAACGCCTGTAACTGTAGGGAAAGGCGTGCTGCACAGCCTCAGCCTGCAGTCACCGTTCACCTCGCGGCCAAACTCTACAGGGCACCTGTGAACGTTACCGAGGACCTTAAGGAGTCATCACACACGAGTTATACCTGTTGATAGTTGCTATACTAGAAATTAAAGCTCAGGAATTTAGAAATATTTTAGTAATTCATTTATACGTAATTGTAAACTAATTTCACGTCGTCATAAATAAGTTTCATGAAAAATAACTTTTCTAAGACAAATATTACAGGTAGGATTGGCATGGTTGTGCATTATTGAGAATCTCTTCAGTAGCTGGCTTAATAAATGTGGAATTATTATTCATAGAATCCTCTTCAGATTACAGTGGGGGCCGGGAACGTGACTCAGTGGTATGGTGCTGGCCCACCATGCACGAGGCCTTAAGTCCCACCTGCAGCACCCCAAAACAAAAACCCAGACTGTCGTGGGTAGTCTTTGTGATACTGCATTAGGGCTCAATAAGCAACATTCCCCTAAGAATGGTTGTCATATGGCCCCTGAAGCCTGAGCAATCACAACTCTGAATGGCAATAAAACCCCATGATCTTTTTTTTTTTTTTTTTTTTTTTAGTTTTACCCAAACATCACATTTGCAGCAATATGCCTCAGTCATTTGGGAAATCACGGTTCGCGGAGCTACACAAATTTTCCACATACTACACACGTTTCAATAGCATACTACCTAACAGTCGTGTTAGTTTAAATTCTCCTAAATTTTAAATGGCGAGACACTATCAAACTCATAGTGGCAGATACAAGATACAAGCTCCCCTGGATCTCAGGTTCTCTCAACTCTTCCAGGCAACCGCGCAGGTGGCTCGGTTCCTGGAAGCAAGAGGGTCACCTTTGAGGAAACTTCTGCCGAGACCCAAGCGTGAGTCAACAGTTGGCCAGTCGGTGCCATCTTCAGTGGTGGGGACAGCGGGCCAGCCGCCACACCGCCTGTGTGCCCCTCCTGGAGAAGCCCTGGCCGTGCATGTCTCATCCCACTGCAGCTAGAAGGGGAGGCACTCAGGGAGCGTATGGTAACGCCATCAACAAGGACCCCCCCCCGCCCCCACCGAGTCCTGGTGAGGAACACAATGGTACCCCAATGCTGCACGACCTCTGGGACCATTCCGGGGGCAGCAGCTCCCTCGCCATCTCTGAGGACCATCTGTGCTGATGTCATCAAGGAAAGAGACACGGCCCTAGAGTCCCAGCACTACCCTGAGGAGAGCCTGGTCTAGCAGACCACCGGCACCATCTTAGGGACCAAACCATGGACCTAGAATGTTCCTCCAGAGACAGATGTCTAGGAGTAGCAATGGGCTAAATTCGCCAATCCCTGATTTCACTCTCCCCTCTCGTGAGCTGCTCCCTTGCACTTTGGGGTGTGGCAAACCTGTCTGCCCTCCTCACAAACTGAACCAGGGTAAGTTGAGGGAGGCGGCGCCTGGAGAGCCATGGTTCTGTGCGACCTGGCTTCCCACTCCACACGGGGCGGCCTCAGGATCCTGCCCAACCCCACCACAGCCACAAAGGCTTGCGTCCGGAAGACATTAGGCTGGGCTGGCTTGTAGCTCATATTCAGAAACCGTCAACTGCCACATTTCCAGCCCCTTCTAGGGGAGCCCAGCACCCCCGGATCTGCCAGGCTGGCCAGACCACCGCTCTACCAGCTGGCGGGACGGGGCTGGAGGCCCGGCTTGCTGACCCGCACACGGGATCAACGCGCTCCTCACGCCGGCCCCGCTGGTGAGGAAATCAAACCTGAGATTGCCAGCACACGATTTACGGCATTTAGAGCCAGTAAACTGGGCTTGTGAATTCCTAAATTTCTCCTAGCCTCGCTTGCTGTATCCAGCATGCCGGTGCCAGGAATGTTTACGGAGAGCTCCTACCCTTCTCTCGGTTTTCATTAGACTGTGAATGGCCAATGACACACTTCTCAAAGTTTACGTTCCTTTTCTTGGCTGGGTCCACAAAAATAAGATTCATACGTTCTTGCCTCTGCCAGCAATTCCATGGCTAGAAACTATTCATTGCACAATAGAAATAGTTTTCTTATTTCCTCCGATATAGACTCACAAACTATGGAGAAAAATCTGCTCACCTCGTATCCAGTCTCTTTATTAAAATTTAAATAGTGCTGAGCTAGACAGCTAATGAAATCGGAATTTCAAACAAGAATACAGACCAAGGAGGACCCCAGGCACCAGGTACTTTTCGAGAAAAGACTCGTATAATCACATCCTGGTTTACTAAATGTACTCAAACTATACAGTGAACTATACTTATATAAATTTTATTTAATGTGTCAAAGGTCTGTTTCCAAGTTAGGAGTTTCAAAACCTATAGGTGAGATAAGAATTAACATATGCATGATGCAGAGCCTGCCTGGGTTGGATGTGAGCTCACCCAAGCCCTTTAAGTTACTGGTTGTCCAATAACTTAAGCTCTGGGTAGCGAGACCAAGAAAGACTGCGTGTGCCGACCAGCAGACAGGCAGTGATGCTGGAATCTAGAGTCGAGTGGAAAACAGAACTATAGGAATCAGCAACCCAGCTGAGGGTATGGGGTCTGGAACCTAAGGTGGGGGGTCCAGAGACCACAAAGAGTTGGCAAGAAGCCCGGCTGGGGCCAAAGGTGGAAGAGTCCCAGGGGCTTGTGACATCCTGGCCCAGGAATGTGCTTCTCCTGGGGCCAGACCACCGTACTCTCAAAAGCAGAGCCTCCTTTAGGTTGGCTGGGTCCCTAGGAAGACTTTCCAAATGCAAGACTTTTCAATGCTGCCAGAAGTAAAGGTGTATTTCCATTTTGAGTACTTCACACATTTAGTAAAGACCACAAGCAGTTCACAAATGTCA
>PVLC010049565.1:0-10342 GCA_004027655.1 Graphiurus murinus | reverse complement strand
TTTTTTTTTTTTTTTTTTTTTTTTTTTTTTTTTTTTTTTTTTTTTTTTTTTTTTTTTTTTTTTTTTTTTTTTTTTTTTTTTTTTTTTTTTTTTTTTTTTTTTTTTTTTTTTTTTTTTTTTGGTACTGGGGATTGAACTCAGGGGCATTCTACCTCCGAGCTATACCCCCAGCCCTATTTTTTATTCTTTATTTTGAAACAGGGTCTCACTAAGTTGTGGAGTGCCTCACTAGGTAGCCGAGGCTAGCTGCGAACTTGGATTCTCTGGTCTCAGCCTCCCAAATGCTGGGATTTCAAGCGTGTGCTACTACGCCCGGCTCCATTTTTGCTTATGATAAGTCCAGTTTTGTATTTTTTCGTTTGTTGCTTGTGCCTTTGGTGTCATGTTCAAGAGTTCATCACAAAAACCAAGGTTGCAAAGATTAATGGAACTTTTTATTTGCCAGTTAATGGACATGTGGACTCTAGTTTGGGGCACTTATAACAAAACCACTATAAACATTTTTGTACTGATGTGTGTGTGTATGTGTGTGTGTGTGTGTGTGTGTGTGTGCGTATGCGTGGTACTGGGGGTGGAACCCACAGGCATTCTACCTCTGAGCTATACCCCCAGCCCTATTTTATTCTTTTATTTTGAAACAGAGTCTCATTAAGTTGTGGAGGGCCTCACCAAGTTCCTGAAGCTGCCTGTGAACCTGTAATCCTGTCTCAGCCTCCCAAGTACTGGGATTACAAGCATATGTCACCATTCCCGGCTTAAACAGATTTTTGTATGAACATATATTTCATTTTTCTCAGGTAAATACATAGGAAGCCCAGTGGTGCACCTCTCAGGTGAGAGGTATGTGGATTGTGTTGCTGAACTATGTTTGGTAGGTATATTCAATACTGCGTGTGTGTGTGTGTGTGTGTGTGTGTGTGTGTGTGTGTGTGTTTTACTGGGAATTGAACCCAGGGGCATCCTACCACTGAGGTACACCCCCAGCCCTATTTTATTTTTATTTTTTATTTTTTATTTTTATTTTTTTGCGGTATTGGGGATTGAACTCAGAGGCATTCTACCTCCGAGCTATATCCCCAGCCCTACTTTTTATTCTTTATTTTGAAACCGAGTCTCACTAAGTTGCAGAGTGCCTCACTAGGTAGCTGAGGCTGGCCTCAAACCCGGATCCTCCGGTCTCAGCCTCCCGAATGCTGAGATTACAAGCGTGCGCCACCACGCCCGGCCCTATTTTATTTTGATATGAGGTCTCACTAAGTTATGGAAGCCCTTGTTAAGCTGCTGAGGCTGGTCTTGAACCTGTGATCCTCTTGTCTCAGCCTCCCAAGTACTGGGGTGCACCACTGCCCCCAGCTATTCAGTGCTTTTCTGAATCACAATATTTTCAGTTTATCATGAGTATTATTGAGATTAGCCCAATTGTAAATTAAGGAGCATCTGTATGACATAAGAGTATTATTTTAAGCTGCTAGATGTGGGGTAATTTGTTACATAGCATAGCAAATAAATATGGTGTTATTGGATTTGTTCCATTATTGAATCTGTTTTAAAGATTTGGTTCTCAGTAGTTCTTGGTATGAAGAAGTTTCCTACTTCTTTGTGTGTGTATGTGTGTGTGTGTGGGTGTGTGTGTATTAAGTGCAAGGCTTTGCACATGCGAGACAAGCAATTTTTCACGAGCAGCTACATCCCCTCCCTCAGTAACTCTCCTTTGAAGCAGCTGTGCTCTTACACTAGCAACAAAGAAGATTCTAGCTATTGTCTTGGAAGATGCAAACATACCACACATTAAGTTTAACTAGATGTAATACTTAAATGATCTTTCGGTTTACCACATTCAGCTCACCGTCATTCATCTTACCATCTTTCAGTGCATGTGAGAAAGTCTCTGTCATCATGTTTCTTTCTTTTTTTCTTGTGGTACTAGGGATTGAACTCAGTGACATTCTACCTCTGAGCTATACCCCCAGCTCTATTTTATTTTTTATTTAGAAACAAGGTCTCACTAGTTTGCTATGAATCTCCCTAAGTTGCTGAGGCTGTCCTTGGACCTGCCATCCTCCTGTCTCAGCCTCGCAAGTACTGGGATTTCAGGTGTGCACCACCACACCCGGCGTGTCATCATATTCCTAGCAGCAGAGATGGAATAATTGTTGCTTAGGTACCTGGAAAGAAGGGAACAAGTGCCTTGTATTGCCCGTGTGCCCTTAGTGCTTACCAAGGTTAATTCTGGAAGTGACCCCCCAAAGGCAGGTGTTATTTCTGTTTACAAATGAGAGGTTAATGCTCTGTAATTAATCTGCTCAAGGCCTCCCAGCTAGTAGGGATCCACACACAGGTGGCCTCTGGTTTCTGAGTGAGGATGTGATAGGTTGGATGTCCAGCTTGTAAGAATTGTTTTGGATATTCTTCACATGCCCTTCAGATTCACTCTTTCCTCCTCTAGCTCTGTGCGGGGTGGGGGTGGGGGCTGAGCCTCAGGCTCCATCTTCTGGCTCTTTTGCTCTCTTCCCATTGGGTTCAGCCAGTGGGAGTCTCTGGTGTGAGACCAGAGGCGGGCATATTCCACCCCCCCCCCCATTGGGCTGGGCAGGTTTGTGCTGGTTACATCCCCTACCTGCAGCCACAGCTCCTACTGGTCTGCTGACAGCTCTGTCCCATGGACCCTTGAGACCTCTAGACTCTTAGACCTGGCTATTGCTGGCCCCCGGGTGCTTCCTTCTTCCTTAAGGGTCCCCTGAACCCTGTCTTCTCCCCCCTAAACAGCCCTTTTGTTAACACCCTTCAAGTGTTCCCAGCCAGGACGCTGACCCACATGAATGATCTTAGCATCTGTTAGCTGGCTGAGATACAGACTGACATGGTGCTGCTTCTCTTCTTTGTGTCTATTGGCATGCGGATTAATTAAAAGGATTTGAGACTTCACAACCAATTAGAATACGAAAACCACTTAGAGGTGCTGCAAAGGCAGGATGGAAATTTGAGAGCATTCTCCTAGGCTGGTCTGCTAGATGTTTTTAGGTAAGGAAGAGATTAACTTGGAGTCCTTTAGCCACCAAGAGTGACTTTAGGCACTTAAGTTCTTTGTGCCTCAGTCCCTCTGTCTTTAAAAATGAGGCTTGTTCTATTAAAGTAAACTCCCTATTAAAGGAATATGCTGTTGAGAGATGAGATGGTCATCAATCTCAGTATTTTCATAGGCCTGGAAGATTGCACCGGGGCGTATCTTACTGGGTGATAAGGTGGGCAAGACCTTCTCAGGAGGAGCTTTCCTCTTTCTCCTCTGTATTTTTTTTTCCTCAGCCAAGAAATTACATAATTCATGGCTTATTAGATTTATGCTCAGGAATGCCTACACATAGAAACTATTGGCAATCATCAAGAATACAAACAAAGCCAGGTGTGGTGGCGCACGCTTGTAATCCCAGCATTTGGGAGGCTGAGACCGGAGGATCCGGGTTCGTGGCCAGCCTCAGCTACTTAGTGAGGCCCTCCGCAACCTAGTGAGACCCTGTTTCAAAATAAAGAATAAAAAATAGGGCTGGGGGTACAGCTTGGAGGTAGAATGCCCCTGGGTTCCATCCCCAGTACTGTAAAAAAAAAAAAAAAAAGGAGAGAGAGGGAATACAAACAATAGTAAATGCTGGAAATAACATAGGGAAATAGGAACTCATACACTGTTGGTAGATTGCAAACTAGTACAACCACCATGGAGATCAGTATGGAGATTACTCAAAAGACTAGAAATGGAACTATTGTATGATCTAGTTATACCATTCCTTGGTATCTTTCCAAAAGAATTAAAGTCAGAATACTACATACTGTTAAAGTCAGAATGCTAGCAGTGATAAATAGTCATGTTCATAGCAGCACAATTCACAAGAGCCATATTATGGAACCAACCTAGGTTTCTGTCAACAGATGAATTGATAATGAAAATTTAGCATATACATACAGTGGAGTTTTACTCAGCTGTAAAGAACAAAATTATGCCATTGGCAGAAAAATCGACAGAACTAGAGAATATTATGCTAAGTGAGGCCAGCCAATCTCAAAGAGTCAAGGTTTGTATATTTTCTCTCATATATGGAAGCCAGAGGGAAAAAAAATAAGAAACAAAGGGGCTTCAGGTCAATGAAGAGAGAGACCAGTAGTATAGTGGAAGGGACTAGGGGAAGGAGGTGGGGAGGGGCATTGAAAATTGCACCAAGGCATTTTACCAAAGTGGTGAACACAGAAGAAGAAAACCATTCGAATAATGGTGTGTCCATTTATGAGGGAATCACTGTGGGGATGAGGGGAGTCCAGAGGAAACACACCAAATGCTCTGTGTGTGCACATCTGTATCACTGTGAATCTTTGAATCTCACTATGATGTATAATTATAATGCACTAGTAAAAGTATAAAAAATGTATAAGTTGGAGATGAAAGAAAAAATGTTATTAAAAAATAGTGTGAGCCGGGCGTGGTGGCACATGCTTGTAATCCCAGTACTTGGGAGGCTGAGATTAGGAGGATCGCAGGTTCACCACCAGCCTCAACTGCTTAGTGAGGCCCTCCGCAACTTAGTGAGACCCTGTTTCCAAATAAAGAATAAAAAAATGGGGCTAGGGGTGCAGTTCTGCAAAAAGAAAAAAAAAATAGTGTAGTGAGCTGGGTGTGGTGTTGCACGCTTGTAATCCCAGTTCTTGGGAGGCTGAGACCAGAGGATCCGGGTTTGAGGCCAGCTATATTCTCTCCCCCTCCCCTTTCTCTGTAAATACAGGGTCCATTAGAAAGCAAACTGTAGCTGACATCCTGCTGACAGGCTGTTAATATAACAACAGAGACAAAAAAAAAAAAAAAAAGAAGTTACAAACCTTGAAAGTTAGCTTGATGCATCCTCTCATGTAGATGCTAACAAAGCAAATATACAAAGCAGGTACATCAGCACCTGCATTCAATGGGTGAACAAAGATAAAAAATGGGCCAAGGTCTGTACATCTGTACAACCAGGACTGGGAAAGGCATGATAAGGCAAGAGAAGATCCTATTTAAGATCAGAAATTCCCAAGAGTGGGGTGAGGGAAGCACTCAGCTTGGACTCTCCAGTTTCTTTGGAAACTGCGGTTCTTTCTCCTCTCTCTCTCCTATTACTTTTGCAATAAATCTTTTTGCCTTGCACTAAATTCCAACGGTCTCCCAGCTATTTCTATAATCCTTGAGGAGTAAAACCCATGGCTGGCTGGGTAGGTGACCATCTAAACCTTAACTTTTTTTGCATCCAACACATGGCTCAACAGAGACATCCGACGGTGGTTTCATGCTACTGCAACTCTAAGGTCAGTAATTTTCTGCAAGCAGGATTGAATCCTCCTCAGATTCAATGCCAGAGCCTGGCATTGAAAGGCTCAAGACTGTGGGGACCCCCTGACTACTGAAATAGTGTACAGTTAACTCCCCTGCAGAAAGAAAATTCCCTATAAATAGTTTAAGAGACAAGAAGGGACTTTGGACCTCCCCCATGCTTATTAACACTCAGTGGCAGCTAGTATGCAACCCGAAAGCCTCACACCTTTCAGGGTAATGGCTTTTGCAGTCTATGCCACATAAGCACAGTTAAGCCAGTGTCATGGTTTATATTGAGGCTGCATGGAAATCCATTATTGTCTTTCGAGGCTTTTCCAAATGAGTGCCTGTCCATTCTGCCCCTGCCTAAAATAGGACACTCTTTTTAAAGACCTCTGAAAAGTTGAATCTGGGGAATGTGCATGCCTTTAGATACACTGGCTGTGTCCTTAGCAAAACCTTTGTCCTTTCTGCAAACAGACTCTGTATTGAGAACTGGAAGCACCCCTGTTTTCTGGGTCCTGGCCCTTTTCCTCTGCCACCTGACAGAACATAGTCTCTGTATAGACCCAAAGGCCCTCTGAAAAGAATGCAAGAAGGAAGAGCACCCGTGGGCGGCCATTTCTGTTCTCTTGTCAGCTTTAGGCTTTTATCCCCATTTAGCTCATGCAACATTCTCCCGGAGATGTGAGGGGACTGAAGAACCTCCCACGCTGGAGATTTTAGCTTTAGTGCCCACCATTGGTCCCTGGTTGATGAGAGTGTTTTGAGAATTAGTGTTTTATCAACTGGAAACATCAGCAATATGTGTGATATAAAAGAGTATATATAGGACCCCATCCAGACAAAGAGAGGGGAAGCAACAGACTGAGGAGGATAAACCAAGACAGAAGTAGGGGTGGACAGTTCTCAAACTCGTAAGGGCCTTTTTGGTGGACTCTGAGGCCACCCTCACCCATCCATGAAAAATGCCTAGCTGGACTTGCTCCCGGATTGGGCCTTTAGCTTGTATCGTAGGATGCAAGGAAGGAAGGCAGACCTCCAAGCACCACAATCTTCCTCTCTCTTAGATGGGATTCCAGAAGTCCTACGTGGAATCTTGAACTTCCCTGGTGTATATCCTCTAACACTGGGATAAGTTTGACCCTCAAATCCTAAGGAAAAAAGCTCTTATTTTTTTCTGCACTCAAGTGTGTCAACAATATTCATTGGGGGACAGAGAGAACTAGCCACCACAGGGAAGCTTAAATTACAATACTATCTTTTAGTTAGATCTATTTTGTAGGAAGGAGGGCAAGTGGAGTGAGGTGGCATATATTCAATTGTTCTTTTATCTCAGGGACCACTCAGACTTATTTAAAGATTGCAGAGTTGAAACAATTTTGGCAGCATCAGTTAAGGCAGGATTTAAAGACCAGCTGGCCCCAGAAAAACAGGATGATAGCTCTGCAGAGACATGGCACCTACAGAGCTCCCCCTTAACACCCAAGGAACCAGGCTCAACAGGTCACCTCCATATCATGATACTGATCATGATAAGGGGACCCAGGAGACACTCCAAACTAAGAGAAAATAGTTAGGGCTATTCCCAAGGGAACAAGAAGGAATGTTTCCCCTTGTGGCAGAGGGAGGAGGAGAATTTGGACCCTAATTTGTCCATAAGATGCTTTCACTGGCTGAGCTTAAAGAAATTAAAAGGGACCTTGGACGTTACACCACCAACTCTGACTAATATGTGCAGGCATTCGGGTTACTTAACTCTGTATGACCTCACGTGGAAAGATGTTAAGCTGCTCCTAGATCAGACCTTGACTTCACTGGAAAGAGATCGAGTATATGAAAAGGTTAGGAAAGTGGGTAATAATTATTATGCTGCCCAAAGGTCCTCTGTGAGGATGGGCTGATAGTTTCTGGCAGGAGAACAGGCAGTCCCAATTGCAGGGTCCCAAGTGGGACCTTGAAGACGAGAGGCAGGACTGGGAGAGAACCTACTATTTATATTGTATACTAGAAGGGCCAAGAAAGGCTAAAGTCAAATTTCTTAGTTATGGCTTATTGGCAGTCACACATCAGAGGAATCCCCAATGGCCTTTCTCAAAAGACTAAAAACGGCCATGGTAAAATTCACCAATTTGACACCAGACTCAGACTCGATAGAGGGGGAGGCCATTCTCAGAGACAAATTATTAACCCAATCCAGGCTGGATATAAGAAGAAAACCCCCCAAACTGGTGTCAGATCCAGAAAAGTCCACTCTGTACTTACTGGTGCAGGCTGCTAACTCTGTCTATTATAATAGAGACTTGGAAAGGGAGAAGAAGAAAGAAAAACACCACAGAGAATTTCTGGCTGCCATGCATATGAGCATCAATCCTACAGAAACCCAGGCACAGGTCTGTTTTAGATGTGGGAAGCCGGGGTACTTCCGACATGAATGCCCCCAAGGCTGTAAACCCCCTTCAAGGCCCTGTCTACAATGTAGACCCAGACTCCCAATGCTGGGGCCCAGGGCTCTCTCTCCAGGCTCCCACCACCTGGGTCAAGACTGAAGAGCCTTGGGTTACCCTGAAGGTGGGATCACAGACTGTCCAGTTCCTTGTAAACACAGGGGCCAGATTTTCTGTGTTTCCTTTTCTCCTAGTTAAAGGTCCTCTTGTAAAGTGACAGTTTGGGGCATATCAAGTCAGCCTCTCCAGCACTTTTTTACTCAAGATTGAGCCTGCTTTGGGGGTGACCTCCGCTACTTTTATTCCTTCTTAGTTACAACAGAGACCCCAACTCCACTGCTGGGGAGAGATATAAGGTAAAAAACCAAGGTAGGACTAATTCTCCCTTCTGAACCACACAGGTGTTTCCCTTTTACAGAAACAGACATTTAAAAGGTTGAAATGGTTTTCCACATCCAGTCTAAAGTTCCAGAGATGCATTTTTAAAAATAAATGCAAAACTCATTTATATTTCAGAATTTAAATAGCTGCTTAGATGTAGTTAAATTTTTTAGCCCGGCATGGTGGCGCATGCTTGTGGTCCTAGTGCTTGGGAGGCTGAGAAAGGAGAATCACAGGTTCATGGACAGCTGTAGCAACTTGGGCCCTCTGCACCTTAGTGAGAACCTGTTTCAAAATAAAATTGGGCTGGAGATGTAGCTTGGTGGTAGCTACATTTTTTATATTCCATTTTTACATTCCATTTTTTGGTACTGGGGATAGAACTCAGGGGCATTCTACCTCCGAGCTACACTCCCAGCTCTATTTTTTATTCTTTGTTTTGAAACAGGTTCTTATTAGGTTGCAGACAGCCTTATTAAGTAGCTGAGACTGCAAACCTGCGGTCTTCCTGTCTCAGCCTCCCAAGTACTGGGTTTGCAGGTGTGCACCACCACACCTGGGAAAAAACAACAACAAAAATAAATAAATAAATAAATAAATAAATAAATAAATAAAAGGTTAAAATAAGCCTTGAGAGCTGGGCGTGGTGACGCACACTTGTAATCCCAGCATTTGGGAGGCTGAGACTGGAGGATCTGGATTCGAAACCAGCCTCAGCTACATAGTAAGGCACTCCGTAACTTAGTGAGATCCTGTTTCAAAATAAAGAATAAAAAATAGGGTTGGGGGTATAGCTCAGAGGTAGAATGCCCCTGAGTTCAATCCCCAGTACCGCAAAAAATAAAATAAAATAAGCCTTGAGCAAAGCATCAGCTCTTGGCTTGACTATACAAGTTCAATTTGTACATCTCTGAAAAGAGGGGTGTCAAATTGGGAGTTCTAATACATGACAAGGGAGGAACTCAACAACCAGTAGCTTATATCAGCAAGAACTTGACCCTGTAGCTTGTGGTTGGCCAGCCTGCTTACAGGTGATGGTTGCAGTGGGATCATTAGTTTCCAAGGCCCAGAAACCAACTTTAGGGAGATGTCTCACAATATAAACCCCGTCATGGTCTCTGGAGTTTATTAGAGTCAAAGGGACATCTGTTGCTCTTAGATAGCCACATGGATGGGTCTGATATATTCTTAAAGAAACGCATGACTCTCAATTCACCCACCTGAAGAGATGTTTAGCACAACTCTGGTCTCCCCAACAAGACCCGACAGGTCAGCCTCTCCTTAACCCTGATGATGAATTACTCACCGATGGCAGCGCCTTTGCAAAGGAGGGGGTACGCTATGCAGCTTATGCAGTTACTATACACGTTGAAGTGAGAGAAGCAGGGCCTCTGTTACCCCCACTCATGCCCAATTGGCCGAGCTAACAGCACTGACTAAGGCTCTTAGTTTGGTTGACAGAAAAGGCTTAATATTTACATAGACTCAAAGTATGCCTTCCTAGTTATTCATACCCATGCAGCCATGTGGAAGGAAAGGGGAGCCCTTACTTCATCAGACATAAATCCCAGATTGTGGACTTATTTTTTATTTTTTTTGTCGTACTGGGGATGGAACCTGGGGACATTCTACCTCCGAGCTATAGCTCCAGCCCTATTTTTTATTCTTTATTTTGAAACAAGGTCTCAATAAGTTGTGGAGGGCCTCACTAAGCAGCTGAGGATGGCTGCGAACCCAGATCCTCCAGTCTCAGCCTCCCAAATGTTGGGATTACAAGCGTGCGCCACCACGCCTGGTGTGATTGTGGACTTATTAACGGTCATCCTACGACCAAAACAAGTGGCCACAATGCACTGCGGGGGGCATCAGGAAGGAGTAGACCTGGTCACTGAGGTAATAACCTGGCGGATAGGGCAGCCAGAGAGGCTGCCACCCTCATAGCACTGACAACTCTCTGTCAGATCTTGTGGGAAGGGTCGCTGGTACCTGACGTGAGGCCTCTGTATTCCCCAGAGGAGAGTGCCAAAGCTAAACAAAAAGGTGCACTATAGACAAGCGAGGATGGTGGGTTACATCTGATAAAAGGACATGGCTGCCTCAAAACTTGCATTGGAAAATACTTAAGACCCTCCATCAGATGCACCATCTGGGGAGAGACAGTTCTTTAAAAGTGGCCTCAAGAGCC
>PVLC010049564.1:0-10401 GCA_004027655.1 Graphiurus murinus | reverse complement strand
CAAAAAAGACAGAAATGATTTACACAGGCATGTTTTTATACATATGCCTATACATACATCTCAAATAGTCCAGGTTTGAAGTAGTGGACAGTACAACAGCTAGTAAAAACACAGAAAAGTACCGGCTCTCCTGCATTAAGAACTATCTACCCCATCCTCTTTGGAGTGAAGAAAGTATCAAAAGTCACAGTTCAGTGGCACTGTCAACTCTGCCACAGACCAGGAAAGTCACAGGGCCCTGGATCATTCAGGTATGCAACTGCCAGCCCATACCACCTTCTTCAACACTGTCAGGGAAAGGTAGGGAATTAAGACTTGGAACAACCAAGGCCACAGGAAAACCCTTGGAAGTACTGCTTCTCATTTTTTATTTTTAATATACATATACATATGTATGCATATATATCACAAATGCTTATATACCTATTACGTATACATACACATATACAGGCAATATCCCCAATAAGAGAAAATTAATGGCATTTTACCGATTTAAGTTTATAACATTTCTGCAAAATACCCTCTTCCTTTCCAACTCTCCTGCTCATTAGAAACTTTTCAGAATTCTTCTCTACCCCACCCACACTCAACTAATTCTACTTCCTTATTCATAATATGTGCCAAATTATCTCCCACAAAAGTGACTTAAGATGCATAAATATCCTAAAGAATGTTCCTACTGTTGATGAGGTATACAAAATAAATCCATACATACAACTTCAACAAGGTGAATTCACTTTTAGGGATGGATCACTGTTCAAATCGTTCACAAATGTGTCTTTTTGGTTGGTTGATTGTACTTTTATTTTATTTTGTTTTGAGGTGGTACTAGGGGTTGAACCCAGGAGCATGCTACCGCTGAGCTACACCCCCAGCCCATTTTTTTTTTTTTTGAAACAGAGTCTCACTAAGTTGCCCAGGTTAGCCTTGAACTTGCTATCCTCCTGTCTCAGCCTTCTAAGTACTGTGATTACAGGGGTAGGCCACTGTGCCTTGCAACAAATATAGTGTTTACTAAACATTTCATTTCTGTTTCATTAGAGATTGTGTAAACAATGTCTGGGCATCATCCTAGCCTTCAAACAGCTGATTCTGCAAGGCCTAGTGCACTGAAAGTCACATCATCGTTTTTTTACTGATTAAAATAACTAATCAATCTCAAGCATGCTTTATCCATCTAACAGAAATTACAAAACTTGTGTAAATTAAATGTTTCTTTTATAGCCTAGAGAAAAAAGTATTTTCTTTTAAATTATAACAACACATTAGAATCCCACATTTTAGATCCAGAGATCATCTATAGGGACTCACGTCTATGGTAACTGAAAAGTCTTATGACTATTTAGAAATAGTTACTTACAGATACATACAGAAATAAATTTTAATTACACATCAGATACAAATATGCAGAAATTAAAGTAACCTTTTCTATTGAAGTTAAATTTTAAAAATATATTTTGCCCAACAGATCATCCTAAAACATTCATACAAAAATATTCTTTCTGGGCTATAAATGTAACTCAGTGGTAGAGTGCGTATCTGTGAGGTCCTGGGTTGTTCAATCCCCAGTACTATAAAAAAGTTAGATTAGATTAGTTTAGATAGATAGATAGACAGACAGATGATACATAGACACTACTATTATGTATATGACTTCAAATAAAAGTGTTTTCAGCAATAAAGGGATTAAGTTAATTCTATTTCACTGTAACTCTTTGAATCATCATCAATCAGTTCAAAATTACAGAATTATCAAAGAGAAAAAGCAGTTTCCATTTACATTGTTTATACTTAAAATCAGATTTCTCTGTCAAGAAGCTTATTCAAAATAAGTCTTTTCAACTTACAAGCCTCCTGCAATCAACAATCTAACATTGTAAGTTTAAATAAAAGCTGGGAATGGATCAATATAGCTTAGCATCTCTTCTTGTAATTAGACTGTAAAATAAAATTTCTTCGTGGAAATTTCTTGTTCTTTGTGGGAAATGCTTCCAACTTTGACATTTTAAAAAGATAACAATCTAATCCTTTATTGCCTTTGCAAAAGCAAAATAAATTGACTAAATTGTAAACCACGTGGAATTCTCTGGTCTTGTCTTTCAGCTTCCTCCTTTACAGAGCATGATCTCAAGTCCAGGGTCCCTGCAACCACATGCTCACACTGCCTAACGTCAAGGCTCAGACACTAAATATAAGTGTCAGACAGTCAAAATCTCAATTCCAAAATCTTTAGAGATCAAATATAAAATGACATTCTCTTATGTGGGGATCGAAATCCCACCTCCTGCAGCCATGTCTTAATGGATTCTGACAAGGTGCAAAAGAGGAAATATCCAGGCTGCCTTTACAGAAGGATTGTAGCTGGGCCTGGCATGGTAGTGCACACCTGTAATCCTAATACTTGGGAGGAGGAGAAAGGAGGATCCCTGGTTTGCAGCCAGTCTCACCAATTTAGCAAGGTCCTCAGGAATTTAGTAAGACCCTGTTTCAAAATAAATGAAATAGAGTTGGGATACAGATCAAAGGTAGAATGCTCCTGGGTTCAATTCTCCAATCTTCCCCTCCCTCCAAAAAATGGGATCATTCTTGGCAGGGGCTGTGTCTCAGTGGTAGAACCCTGTGTAGCATGCTTAAGGCCAAAGTTCAAACCTCAGCACCACAAAGAAAACAAGAACAAAACAAAAACTGAGATCATTCTTACTTGGAACTTGTTTAGAAAAAAGGAGACATCATTACCCTATGTTTATATCCACTAAAATATCTTGATTTCATACATATTTTGAGAAGCAATTCAGAAATTTTGCTTAAGAACATTGGTTTCTTTAAAAGCACCAGTGCTCAGGAACTAACAACTAGCAACTTTCATATAACCAAAGTAATAGAGAAAAAAGAAAGCAATCCAGTCCGGGTATGGTGGTACACACTGGTAACACCAGTACTCGGGAAGCTGAAACAAGAGGATCACAGGTTCGAAGACACCCTTAGCAATTTAGCTAGATGCTCAGCAACTTAGTCAAAACTTCTTTCAATAAAAAAAAAAAATGAAAAAGGTTAGGGGTATAGCTAGGAGGTAGAATGCCCCTGGGTTTAACCCCCAGCAACACCCTCACCCCCCAAAAAAGAAAACAACTCAGACCAGTGATGGGGCGGAACACTCTCGACTCTCTTCTCTTCAGCCTTCCACAGCTCTGCTAAAGAAAGAAAAAGGCACCCCTATTCACCATAGGACAGATCCTATAAAGACCACAGACCCACCTCAGGAATGCCTAATACATCACACTTGAAGTCATGGCATTAGGAGGAAATTTAACAAAATGTGATGATTTAGAATGCATTCTGATTTTTAAAGTCAGTATTATAACCAGAACCAGGGAAAATGAAAACTCTCCAAGACATGTTTTTTCAGAGATTTACAACCAGGGAGAAAAAAAGAGGATTAGTGTTTAGATTTTCTCATCAAAATATGGATGAGAAAGGAAGGAGATGTTAACAAGTCACTTCCTTCTCAATTCTGAAAAAGAAGTCAATTGACAACTCTCGTGGTTTTTCTTTCCCACTAAGATCCAGACCCGAGCTGGGCATGGTGGCGCACGCTTGTAATCACAGCATTTGGGAGGCTGAGACCAGAGGATCCGGATTCGAGGCCAGCCTCAGCTACCTAGTGAGGTATTCTGCAACTTAGTGAGACCCTGTTTCAAAATAAAGAATAAAAAATAGGGCAGGGAGTATAGCTCGGAGGTAGAATGCCCCTGAGTTCAGTACCCAGAACCCAGAAAAAAAAAAAGATCCAGAAAGATCCAGACCCCCTTCCAAGGCTGCTACCACACAGGTAGATCAATTAAGAAGTGATTTCAAGTAAAGGCCATGCAGAAAAAAGGCATGGAAGGGGGGGGGAGCATTTTGAATTAAATTCCAAAAGAACAGTTGGTGCCATGAGTAAAATCAGTTTGATTTGTTACTAATAAGTAGATAAAATTGCTACTCACATTTGAAATGACCAGGCATTTGACTTGATAGCATACCCACACTTGCTAATCAAGAATAAAAAAGAGATGACTTACTGTAATAGATTCTATTCAATTAATTCTACTTTGGTTTAAGGAAATAAGGGTCCTGGAAGTTGACGGTTATAATTTCATGTCTCTAAGAAACTTTTAATAGAAGACGTTATAAGAAGGACATGATGTTCTGGAGAAAAGTAATAGAGGGCTTCTGTGATTTAGGAAAGACAGGAGGTGGCGGGATAAGAGAAATAACACTAGCTTTGGTGTGAGATCCACAGAAGGGTTGAACTGGTTAGCACAGGCCCAGGTGAGCTAACTACCCATATCACTTTGCAACTCCATGACTACAATTTAGGAGCATGAAACAAATCAGTTTAGCAGGGCATAGCAGTGCACATGTGCAATTCTAGTACGTGGGAGGCTGAGACATGATCATAGTTTCGTGGCCAAACTCTGCAACTTAGTGAGGCCCTTTGCAATTTAGAGAAACTGTTTTCAAAATAAATAAAATAGGGCTCGGGGTATGGCCCAGAGGGTAAATCCCCAGTAAGAGGGAGGGAGGAAATGAATCTGTATATTTATACCAAAGAAATAAACAAATTCAAGTCAGTATGTTTTATTCAAAAAGCTGTTTACTAGAAATTTACCACAAGTTAGTTCCAAATTACGACACTAAGTGATAGTCTCCTACCAATAAAATAAAAATGCTATCATGGACCTCAAAGGATTGTTATGAAAATTAATGTAATGGTGCTTAGCAGACATACAAGGATGTCAGACAGCTATTAACTATTATTACTTTCAAGAATAGCCATCAAGTGTATAGCGCAGAAACCAACCGCTAAGAACTTCGCCAATAATGAGGTCTCTTTAATGGTTTCTCAAGCTAGACCACAGTCTTCAAATAGTTCAATAGCACCAAATAATCAGTGGAGCTTAGAAACAGACAAAAAAAAGCAAAGCTATGGTCGTCAGGAGGCTAGCAAAGCATGCAGACTTGACAGCGAAACCAGTGCAAAATGAAAAGGCAATGCTATGGCATTCACTGCAAGCCTTCCATGTGAACTGCTTCACATGGAACTGCCTTAAGTCTTCTTTTTACATATTTCAAAGATACTGCCCTTATGTAAGTAATGGCAACAATGGGATACTGGAAATTCATCAACAGCAGAGCATCAGAGGTATTAACATCTCTCTTGGTCAACAACACTATATACAGGTACAACACACATGACAAGCCTACTAAGTATGAGGTGAATTGCAAAATTGGAGATGGCTTATAGAGAACCATCACGAAACACAGTGATACCATTCATGAAACACAGTGATACCATTCATGGCTAACAGATTAAATATATATATATATATTTAAATATATATATTTAAATTAAATATATAAATATATATATAGATTAAATATATATATATATATATACTATAATACATATGTAATACACACACACACACACACACACACACACACACACAGAGTCTCAGCCAACATTCTCACTGCTATAATCCAAACATGCAACTTATAGTAAGAAAGATTTATGTGCTCAAAGTTTTGGATATTTAGAGGGTCAGTCCATACCAGGTCTGGTCTGTGGAGCTCAGGGCATGGTGGAGGGAAAGGAAACAGGGAGAGAGCAAGGAGTCTGCTCTCACATAATGTAGGCAAGAAGCAAGAGAGCTCAAGCAAGACAGATGATTTTAATACATAAGCATAGTTCCCAAGGCTATACTCCCAGGGACCCAACTTCTCCAGGCAAACTTCACCTGCCTGGGTTACCACCCAGCGAATCCATTACAATGGACTTCTCCACTCCTGAGATTGCAGTAAATCAGAAGGGTTGTAATCTCATCAACTCTTGACATTAATACATGAGCTCTTTAGGGGATAGTCTCTATCTACCCATAACAATATACACACACATTTCTATGCCCCACAGGAAAACCGTTCCCTAAATAAATATCTGTACAGGACATATGTCGGCAAACATGCACACATCAAGCCCCTCTCTATACGCTCTATGGACTGCTTCACATTCACACTTCAACAGCTGCCAGTGGCCACAGATTCCCCCCTGCCTCCCACTTCTACCAGATGGCATCTTTCCTATTTTTCCGTTCTCACTGAGAATCCCCTTGTTTTCTACACTTCTACAACCCACACTTTTATCCCTCATCTCTCTAATGCGAGCCTAACATAGGTTTTCCAAAAGTAGAACAGGCATGGTACAGAGAAAAGCAGGAAAACAGTTAAGTCTAAAGAACACATCCACCCGACCCTGATCCAGGCATAGGCCCCAGTGACCACTCCTGTCCCCCCATGCTACACTCGCACACCCTTCCTGTCCCCCCAGGCCACCCTTCCAAGTCTGGGAGACTCTTGTGTTATAACGAGAGAGGACCAGATATTGAGTTTTTGTCTTGAGATTTAATATAAGTTCATCTGCTACTTACCAAAACCCAAAAATCTCAAAAGTTTGCAATTGTACAGAAGGTAAAGATTTTTAGATCGGTATTTTTCAGCTTTGTTTGCACAGGAACATTTACTAAGGGCTTTAAACTCCCTTTGAGTCATCTGCAAGTCTGACCAATGACAACACTCTCTGGAATTAGGACTCAGGCATCCATAAATTTTAGAGGCCACTCAGGTGCCAGGTATCCATCCACCTGTAATCCCAGTACTTGGGAGGTTGGGACAGGAAGATTGCAGATTTGAGACCAGCCTCAGTAACTTAGGAAGAACTTGTTTCAAAAAAAAAAAACAAAAACTAAAATAGGGCTGAGGGTGTAGCTCAAGGACAGAACACCTCTGAGTTCAATCCCCAGTATCCCAAAATAAACAAAATAAAAGCCACCCAGGTAATCTCAATATGCAGCTGGAGTTTAGAGCACTCCTCTAGATAAGCTGGTGCTTACCCTTTGCTCTGTGCTGATTCTCAACCCTAGCTGTGTATTCGCAGATTCCCTTGAGAGGCTTTTAAACATACAGACACCAGGCCCCTTCCCCACTAAACCCAACTAAATTAGAATCTCTGGGGATGGGGCCCCAGTATAAAGAAGCCTTCCCAGGACATACGAAACTGAAGCTGTGATTGAAAATTAATGTTCTCCAACTATAGACACTCAGATTTATTTTGAAATTCCTTGAATTTCCGTTTTTTTTCTTTTTCTTTTTTTTTTTTTTTAAGATGCTTTTGTACCATTCCTGGAAGTATTAACCCTTTGGGAATTTTTAAATTACATACTTCCTTCAAGAACAGACTTGCAACAGAAAAACTCAGATTACTTTCTTATCGGCTGCTTACAGGCAGGCATATTAGTTAACCAGGGCTGCCCTAACAAAGTACCACACACTACACGGCTTCTAACCAAAATTTATTCTCTCATAGTTCTGGAGGCTGAACACCCAAAATCAAAATGTAGTGGCGCCATGCTCTCTCTGACAGCTGTAGGAAATAATCTGTTCCATGTCCTACACTTAATTCCTGCACTGCCAACAATCCTTGGTGCTCCCTAGCTTTGAAGTTTCCTTCATGCCAGTCTGTCTCCATCAGACCGGATCCTCCCATGTGTCTACAACTCTCATCTTCTTTTAAGAACACAATCACAATGGACTGAGGCCCCACCCTTCTCCAGAGTGGTCTTATCTTAACTAATCACACTGGCAACTACCCACCAGATTTCCAAATAAATTCATTTGTGAGGTTCCAGAAAGACATGAATTGTGTAAGGCCACTATTTAATCCAATGCAGTAGGAAAGGAGTGTGTGTGGAGGGGGGGCATCACGGTCAGAAGCATCACTGTTGATTATGAACAGATACCAGGTTGGCCAAATTTCTGGGACCTCAAAGAAAGAAGGAGTATGTGAAATAGAGCATAGGTTAAGAGTGTCCCTGAGAGATTAAAGTGGAAAAAGATTCCAGACCCTACAAGCTCATCACTGCCAATGTACTTGGGCATTTCCCAAGAGACTGAAATATCAAATTATACATGACTTAAAACTTTCAAATCCATATTTATCCTGTCAGAGCTATAGCAATGTCCCTAAAAATTGCATGAAAATATAATGGTAGTACACTGTGGGGAAGTTATTAAAGTTATTATAGAAGAAAGAAGTTTTCTAATATTAAATATTACCCAACCTGAGACTGGAGGATCCGGGTTCGCGGCCAGCCTCAGCTACCTAGTGAGGCACTCTGCAACTTAGTGAGACTCGGTTTCAAAATAAAGAATAAAAAATAGGGCTGGGGGTGTAGCTCGGAGGTAGAATGCCTCTGAGTTCAATCCCCAGTACCGCAAAAAAAAAAAAAAAAATATTACCCAACCAACCATATTTGAAGTTGGATTTTTTTTTTTTTTTTTTTTCTTGGTACTGGGGATCGAATCTCAAGGCATTCTGGCTCCAAGCAACATAGTCTAAGTTGCTCAGGGTCTCACTAAATTGCCCAGGCTGGCCTGGAATTGTGATCCTCCTGTCTCCGCCTCCCTACTGGGATTATAGTATATGCTATCATGCCTGGCTTGAGGTTGGAATTCTGAATTACAACTTCACATTCTAACAAATAGAGAAATGGTGAATTCCCCATGGTTTAGCACCTTGGTTGCCCATCTAACATAGTAGGGCATTATATATCTGTATAGTTAGTACAAAACTTTTGTTTCTAATAATCAAAAAAAAAATAAGTATGTGTCATTTTTTTCATGCTCACAAACTGATACACAAAAATCTCTTAACAATGACAACAGTGATCAGCGCCAGAAAACAAACTCACATAATGAACACATAAGATGCAAAATATTTTTACTAAAATCATAAATCTAAAAGTACAAGTTAGTTTGGCCCCTTGACATATTTCATCTTCTTTGCCCTTATGTATACTATAAAATAACTGGCAATATTAGAAAATGCTATTTTTCACTTAAACACTATTAGGGAGACAGGCAGAATCATCTGTTTAAGACTAAGTGTTTCTTGAATGCAAATGCACCTAAGAAGGAAAAACAATCTCTCTAAAACAGAAAATTAGAAGAAACTCCAAGTAATCCAATAGATTTTTATCAATTATTTCAGCTTTTAGAGCTCAAGTTGGAGACTCAACAGAAAATAGCACCCACTTCCTCTCTGACACTTTTCAAACTTTAATAACCCACTGCTTCCCTAACCACATTAAGTTCTAAACATAAATTGCCCTTTATAATATAGCTCAGAGAGGGGGGGAAATCTCTTCTATTTACTAAGCTGACACTTACTTTGATCTCTTACAAATCCATTCAGGTAACAACTTATATATAATAGAGTTTAAAGCAAGTGAACTCCTTTGGGAATTTAAAATACCTTAAAAGTCATGAACAAACGCAAATAAACTGAAAACACGAGGGGGCTGCGTCTCTATTGCTTGCCTTTGCCTGCTTTGTTTGACAGCAATGTTTTAAAGCACAGGCAAGGAAATAAATCCTTCAATTTGGCTGTGATCCTTGGAAAGAAGCTTAAAGCAGTTTAATAACAGGGGTAAGATTAAACTATACTTCTAAAAAAAAATTCAAATGTGGCAAAAGGAAGTGCTTTTATGTAAATGTCATTCCTTCCCAGCTAGTTCTATTTTCTAGTTTCAAAGAAAAGAACTCTTTTGCTAATCTACTTGGTTGAAAGGTCCAAATATTGTATTTGATGCCTATCCACTGCTACAGCTTTAAGGTCATTTGGAAGTCTCCTAATTGTGCCAAATATGGGTTATAAACATTAGTAAATTAACATGCTGGCTTGGTCCAGAGTCTTAAAAAAAAAAAAAAAATCAATAAATACTCCAATTGGATGCAAAGATTCTGCAATTTGTTGCCATACGCCTACCCAGCACACCAGCACATAAATAATCATTTACTAACATAGATTGAGCACAACAGACACCCAAAGAAATTCCAAACAGCCCAGTGCACACAATGCCTTTTTAAAAATAGTCACTGATAAACGCAAAACAATGTAGATTATATCGATAAAGGAAAAATGGAATGCCTTTAGCTGATCCAGTGTAATGTTAAACACCGCTCTCAAAATGCCTGGAGTTGTAGCTAGATAAGGCCAGGTTCATATAAAAAGCATCTGTTTTCCAAGGACATGACAGTTCCAATTAATTACTCCTCTATTTGGTAAAATACAAGTGTTACTTCCTTCCATAATTTTAGATTTGCTAACAATTTTCTAATAAAATATTTGAGCTTGTGGTGCCCTTACTAAAAAAAATTGACGTTATTGGTAATCAAAATTCATGCCAATTGAAATATACTTGCAATTGTCAATTTCATAATATTTTTATGAAGAATGATTGCACATGGACTGAAAATTCAATACATGAAAAAACTATCTGTCCTTTAAGACCTTGAAGGGGGGAG
>PVLC010049563.1:0-10392 GCA_004027655.1 Graphiurus murinus | reverse complement strand
AAAACTATGGGATATGTACACAATGGAATTTTACTCAGCCATAAAGAAGAATAAAATCATGTTCTTTGCAGGGAAATGGATGCAACTGGAAAACATTATGTTGAGTGAGATTAGTCAGTCACAAAGAGTTAAGAAGCATATGTTCTCCCTAATATGTGGATGCTAGGGAGAAGATGGGGCATAGGAGGGTCTCTAGATGTAAAAGAGAGATCCTTGATAAGCAAATAAATTGATTTAATTGTAGTGGATTAATGGGGCAGAGGGACACTCTAAAGCACATGATGTACCTACACAATCATATCAAGGTCACTCACTGAAGTGAACCTTAGGGGGAGGGAGGGGGAGGGAATGGGGAGGGAATCGGGGAAGGGGTCAAATGAGAATTGTGTGCAAATATGTTGTTAACAATTTTTACTTAACAAAGATGTATGCTATATTGCATGAGTTACTACAATAAAAAATTAAAAAACAAAACAAAACAAAAAAACAACAATAAATAAATAAATAAATAAATATAATAGAGATTGTAATAAAAGCTTTTTGAATCCTCAAAGGCCTATCTTATTTTGGAAATGCCACTTTTAACAATTTCTTTATTTAATATACTTTTACTGATGAATTACAGTTTCACATCATAATGTAAATCATGTTTATACCTTTGTAAAAAATTAATTGACTATAGGTATGTGGATTTGTTTCTGTATCTTTAATTCTGTTCCATTAGTCTATGTGTCTGTTTTTATTACTCTAGCTACATAGTATAATTTGAAGTCAGGAATTGTGATGTTTCCTGCTTACTTCTTATTGCTGAGAATTGCGTTGACTATTCTGGATCTTTTGTTTTCTTCATATGAAATGTATGTCTGTTTAGTTTAGGTATGTGAAAAATAACATTGCTATTTTAATGGGGATTACATTGATTCTGTAGATCATTTTTGGTAGAATGGACATTTTAATAATATATATTCTGCCTAACCAAGAGCAAGGGAGATCTTTCCATCTTCTAAGATCTTCTTCAATTTCTTTCTTTAGTGTTTTATAATTTTCCTTGTAGGGATTTTTACCTTCTTCATAGGTTTATTCCTAAGTATTTTTTTTGGCTTTGAGGTAATTGTAAATGGAATTGTTTTATGAATTTATTTTTCAATGGATTCATGGATGACATATAGAAAAGCTACTGATTTTAGATTAATTTTATATCATGCTACATTACTGAATTTGTTAATCAGCTGTAGTACTTTGTAGGTTGAGATTTTGGGTGTTCTAAATATAGGATCATACCATCTGCAAATATAGATAATTTTAATTCTTTTCTATTTGAATTCCTTTGATACCTTCTCTTGTCTTAAGGTTCTGGCAAAAGTCCTGAGTACTATATTGAAAGGAGTTGCGATAGTGGGAATCCTTGTCTTATTCCTGATTTTAGAGGGAACTCTTGCAGTTTTTCTCCATTTATTATGATATTGACATTTGATTTATTGTATATTGCCTTAATGATATTGAGGGAAGTTCCTTCTATCCTCATTTTCTGTAGTGTTTTTTACAGGAATGGGGTTGGATTTCATCAACTGCTTTTTCAACATCTCTTGAGATGATCATGTGATTTTTGTCCTTAGCTATATTTATGGAGTGAATAGCATGTGTTGATTTGCATATGTTGAAAAAGCCTTGCTTTTCTGGGATGAAACCAACTTTATCCTGGTGTAGAATTTTCTTGATTTGATTTTGAATGTGCATCAGTAGTATTTTGTTTAGAATTTTTCATCTATTTTCAACAAATATATTGGCCTATAATTTTCTTTTCTTGAGGGATCTTCATTCAGTTTTGGTATTTAAGTGATATTGGCCTTATAGAAGAAGTTGGAAAAACTTCCATCTCTTTTTATTTCATAGAATAACTTGTGAAGTATCGGGTTTAGTTCTTCTGTGACAGTTTTGTAAAAATCAGCTTGGAATCCATTGGGACCTGGGCTTTTCTTTGATGGAAACCTTTTTATTGCTGTTTCTGTCTCCTGGTTTGTTATTGGTTGATTTAGGGTTTCTGTATCTTCTTAGTTCAATATGAGTAGGCTGTATGTGTCTACATATCTGTCAATTTCTTCCATGTTTTCTAGTTTATTGGATAATACATTTTCCAAATAATTTCCGATGATCCTCTGGATTTCCTCACTGTCTGTGGTGATGTCTCATTTTAAATTTATGAATTTAATAATTTGAGTTGATTATTTTTTTGACTAGGTTGACCTATAGTTTGTCTTGTTGACCTTATTAATCTTTTCAAAGAACCAGCTTTGTGTTGTTGTTGATCTTTTATAATTTTTTATTCTCTGTTCAATTGAATTCTACTCTATTTTTAATTATGTCTCGACTTACACTGGTTTTGAGATTAGAGTGTTCTTGTTTGTCCATGTCCTTAAGGAGAAAAAACATTCTTAGATTAAATGAACATAGAGATACAACATACCAAAATGTGTGAGATACTTTGAAGACAGTTTTAAGAAGAAAATTTATTGCACTGAGTGTCTGCAGAAGAAAAATAGAAAGTCACTAAATAAATAACCTAAATAAACATATCAAGAACCTAAAAATACAGGAAGAGTTTATTTATTAAAAAAAAAAAAGAAAACAAATTCGATCATTTCCATTCTGGAAGACCTGACACTAAAGGTATTTTCATAAAGCAAAATTGAAATGTCTCTCTTAGGACCTACCTCACCAACTGCTAGAGTGTTTTCTAGCAGTTCTTAGAAATAAAAGTTGGTCTGAAGTCTACAAGGGCAAACCAGAGAAATTATTTTCTTCTACTTCCTGACCACCGCCCTCCCAGCTCTTTCCTACATTTAAAAACCTTGAGATATTTACTGACAGCTTCCTTGTCTGTAGACTCATTCCTCATTCTGATCTCCATTTTACACTGTGGATTTGGAAGAGGACTAACACCAGTCTGATTTCACAGATGCTCTAGAGAAAATAGAAATCAATTAGTATCATAGGAAACTACGTATTTTTTCCTTTTTCTTTCCAAAGAAGACTGAAAGGGTTAAACAGATATGGAACTCCTTAGTCAATAGAGAATATTTTGAGTTTTCATAATAAAACAGATCCGTATCCCTTCAGGGACTGTTCACACCTATACATTTTAACCTAGTACCTTTGTCTTCACACTATTCTCTTATCTCTGAGTCACATTTTGAAGGCACATGAAAATATGTAGTGACATTTTTGATGGTCATACAGATTAAGAAGTGCTACTACACTAAGTATCAATAAAGAGTTAGTTCATCAGGATGTCAATAGTGTCTCCAGTATGAAATACTTCAGAAAAAAAATATTAGGGAATGTGTATTTTCCAAAGGCCACAACAGTGCACTCATATGATATACCATGAACTTCATAAATCTTTAATTTCCATTCTAATATCATTAATGTTTGTTAAACTACTTTAAATCTTATATTCATACAAACATTTATAAGCCCATTTAGCTATACAAATCAATAGTTAGTTGTTTTGCTAAGCTGTGATATTTTATTTTTTTTCTTTGTTTCCTAAGTTAATTTTATGCAGAAAAGTCTTTAGCAATCTTTTCCCAGCCTGATTTATATTTTTCTTTACTTTGAATATCTTTTATAAGTTAACTATATTAAATACAGTTTCAACTTATAATATTTTCAACTTTAGATAGATTTAGCAGGACCTAACCTCACTATAAGTCAATGAGAATCTGTATATGTTTGTGTGTTTATGTATATTTGTTTACATATGAAATATACATAAGTGTATATACATAAGTATATGTATATACACTTATATGTTTATGTATATATGTCAACCTTTATAAGTTGCTTGAATTAGACTATTTCTAATTGATTTTTCATATTAAGTACTTCTTTTCCCTCAGGGCCAATTTGTGGTAAAACTGCTCCTTGACAAAGTAAGATGTTTTATTAGTGATCTTAAAAATAAAATGTAAAATATGTTTGGAAGTAAAAATGGGAAAATACTTTGTTTGTCTTCTCTTTTCAGTAACTTGACTATTTTTAAGTTATAAATCTTTATTTTCAATTACTGATAAAATGACTTCACTTCTAAAACACAAATGTGTGTGTTAAAAATGGTAGGATGAATTATAACGGGAACTTTAAATGATCTGATAAGAATGTTTTGAAGTGGGGTTCTTTAGTAGATTTTAAATTGTATTTCAATTCTAAGTGTTATCTATTTGTTGTTTAATCTACTTATGGCTCTTTATGAATCTGTTCCATTTCCACTCCAAGTGAATGTATTGCAATTCAATTTTGATTTTTAATTAGCTTTTTAGTGTTGCCATAACATAATACCACACAGAGAGTGACTTAAACAATAACATTTATTTTCTTACAATTTTGAAAAGTAGAAGTAGTGGGCTTCTTCTCAGACATCTCTTTCTCTGGTTTGCAGGTGGTCACACTCTTGCAGTCCCTTGAAATGGCTGTTCCTATGTGAACTTATGCCTCTTATGTCTTTTTCTTTTCTTATCAAAACACCAATCATATTGGACAAGGAACCCACTCTCATTACTTTACTTAATGTAATAACCCTTTTAATGATTTTATCTTAAAATATAAATACTTTTTGAGGTATTGTGTTTATGACTTCAACATATGAATTCTGAAGAGGAAAATATTCAGTTTAAATAGTTCACTCTCTGTATCCTCCAAATATATATCCCATTCTCATATGATACCTATTCTACCTTATCCCAACAGCATCAACAGCTCAAGCATACCAGAGTCAAGTCAGAGTTCAAAATCTCATCTAAATATCCAAATCCAGTGTTGAAGGAACTCAAATTATGATTCACTCTGAGGCAGATTTCTCTTCAGCTGTCATTCAGCAAAAAGGAGACAAATTTTCTGCTCCAAAATTCCAATAATGGGACATACACAAGATCCCTATCCTAAAACGATAACTCAAAATGAAAAAAAGTGAGCAAGTCTAAAATCTTGCATGGTGAATTCCATTCGATTTTAAAGCTTAAGAATTATCTTCTTTGGCTCAGTGTTTTGGCCTCCTGGACCATCTACACAGTAGTCTTGCATCTCAGGCTCCTTGGATTGGCAAAGTTTCCTCAGTATTTCTACCAATCCTGTACCTAAGACCCTAGGTAGCATCCAGTTGGCCTTCCAAAACCAAGGAGGTGGCTGTGACCTCTGAAACCAAGAAAAAGATGGCTTTAACCTCTGGACCTATTCTGGGAGTGACAGCCCTGACAATATCTATGCCACCCATGGGGTCATTTTTCACTTTTCTTGAATGATAATGTATATTCACAAGGAGATAGCTCTATTGTCCCAGTCTGTACAGTCTCCAAAGTCTGACAGCCTTTCATCATCTTTTTTCTTATCTCTATCCCCCAAGTATCTGTATAAGTAGGAAATATTTCTGTTGATATAAATCAGTGTCCATTATTGCCTTTAACTGAGATGGTTCATTAAATCTGTGTATATTTCCCTGTGGATAGATTTTCTAGCCCTAACTTGCTGTTTTCTTCAGAAAATGTTTCCTTTCTCTTTTAAAAACATTTTATTTTATTTTAACTAAGAAAAAATGTATAAATAAACAGTATATATTGTAATATTTTGGTATGAGTATACATCATGGAACGCCTAAATCAAGCTAATTAACAAATCTATTATCTTCCATTCTTATTATTTTTTGTGGTGAGAAAACTAAAAATCTACTCTTTTAGCAGTTTTAAAGTGCATGATACATTCTATTGATTATAGTCACTGTAATGTATAATTGATCTAAACTTATTTTCCTATATATTTGAAATTTTCTTTCCTTTAACCAATATATACTTAATTTTAACACCAGCCCCAAACCCCTGGTAACCACTATTTTGCTGTGTACTTCTCTGAGTCCATCTTTTTTAGATTCCAAATATACAACAGGCTACTTAGTATTTATCTTTTGGTGCTTGTTATTGGTCGGCTTATGTTACTATATCCTCTTTATGCAATTTAGGCTGGTTCTATGTGTCAACAAATCAGTTTCTTCTAGGTTTTCCAGTTTGTTTATTATAAATCTCATTGACTGAAACAGTTAACACCAGTGACTGTATTTCTCATGAAGTTTGGAGGGCCTCACTAAGTAGCTGCGACTGGCTGCAAATCTGCGATCTTCCTGTCTCAGCCTCCCAAGTACTGGGATTACAAATATCAAATGTACGCTAACCCACCCAGACAGAATACTGACTTCTTATGAAATCCCCCCCAAACTGCTTATAATCCTGGACCCTGAAAATACAATTTTTCACACACACACACACACACACATACACACACACACATATATTATTTTTTGTGGTGAGAAAATTAAAAATCTACTCTTTTAGCAGTTTTAAAGTGTATGATAGTATATAAAAATAATAATATAATATATTATAATAGTATATAAAAATAATAATATAATATATTATAATAGTATATAAAAATAATAGTATATAAAAATAATAATATAATATAAAATATCTATATAATATATATGTGTGTGTGTGTGTGTGTGTGTGTGTGTGTGTGTATGTATTGTGGTACTAGAGATTGAACCCATGGGGATTCTACCACCAAGTTATTCCCATAATCCCAAGGTATGAGTATTTATCTTTTTAACAGTGTCTCACTAAGTTATAGAGGGTCTCAGTAAATTCCTGAGACTGGCCACGAACCAACAATCCTTCTGTCTCAGCCTTTCAAAGTACTGAGATTACAGGTATGCTCCACCATTACTAGCCTCATATGCTTTTGAAGTTAAGCAGTATCTTATTCCCTGGATCAGAGCTTTTTAAAATCTAAGTGGGGTATGAAGGGTCGCCATTAGTTTCTTCTCTTATTTTTATGAGATTAGGCCTTATACCATATTTTTCTCCAATTATCTCCAGTTACTTTTAACACATTCATCAAAAGTTTCCCAGTATTGTGATAATTCTCATTGTTTCCAGGTCTGCAGTAGCATCATAGAATAGTACCCTCATGTTGAGATATCTTAGAATAATATATAATTTACATACAAACCATATATAATATATAATGGCATATATAAATAATATATATATACTATTAGAGAATGATAGTCTTTATTTCCCAGAAATGTCAAGAGAGTTTTCATTTAAATGATGACAGTTATTGAAAGTATTCAGAGGAAACAGGCCTCACAAGTGTAACCTAAAATGACCTGATAAATCATAAACATACATTTTTAGATATTTCTTTCTTTCTTTCTTTCTTTTTTTTTGGAAGTACTGGGGATGGAACACAAGAACATTCTACTTCTGAGCTACACCCCCAACCTTATTTTTTATCTTTTATTTTGAAACAGGGTTTTGCTAAGTTGTGAAGGGTCTCACAAGTTGCTGAGGCTACCCAGATCCTACACTTTCAGCCTCCCAAGTACTGGGATTACAAGCATGTGCCACTATGCCTGGCTTAGAATTTTCTTGATAAAGCATATATATTTGAAGCCATATTTCAGATTTTCACGTGCTCCTGACCTCCAAATTTTTCTCTCCTTTAAGGAGAAGGAAAGATACTTGACCTGACAGAGCTTCTACTTCAGTCGGAAAGTTGATCTTCTTTCAGAGGCTTTGTCACAGTGTTCTTAATCTCATTCATGGTGTTCCTCTTGCCTGCTCTGCTTCACACTCTCCAGTATATTTTCCTTCAATCAAACAACATATTGATCTTTCTTCTCTTAAAAAAAATCCTTTTTTTGAAATGATCTTCCCTACAATTGCATGCCCTATTTCTATGTGTTTATTATAAATTCATTGACTGAAACAGTTAACACCAATGACTGTATTTCCACTTAATTCCTTATTCATTAAGTCTAGTCCCAATCTTTTTGACTACACTGAAAGAGTGTTTGCTACAAATATTAATGGATTCCTCATTAATATATCCAATCCCTGAGTTTTGTTCTCATCCTACTTAATCCTACTGCTGTATTTGGCACTGTTGAATACACTCTTTTTTAAAAATCTTCTCTCACTTCAGAGACTTTAATTTCTCTGATACATTCTTTCTTTGTACTTTTCTCACTTTTGATATGACTTATGTTATGTTTCTCCACCTCTCCTAAACATTAAATATGCTTTGATACTTGCCCAATATTGTACTACAAATAATCCCAATTCTAATAATTTCATTTACTACAAAGATTTAAATCACTACCAACAGAAGAAAATTCAGGCTTAATATTGTATGATCTATCACTCTAAACTTCACTATGTTGTATAATTATAATGCACTAATACAAATAAATACAAGAAAATGAAAGCTCAATATTGCTATCATCTGATTTATCTATTCACTTTACCAGTATCTGGCTTTTTACATGAAAAGTGCAATATTGAATTTAATGATTTATATGATAATTAAATTTGAAATATATATGAGCTCCATATATATGTATATATATATTTTTTCTAGTTAAGTATTACACACCTCTATTTAATGTTCTACAACTAGTTCAAAGTTAATGCTAAAATAATTCATTTTTTCTGCAAATCTCTACTACTTACTAAAGGTCACTTAACTCTTTTACTTATATATACATTAGATGCGTATTTATTACCTTCTAATTTGCATCAGACACGAGTTACAACAGAAAAAAAAAAAATTTGTCCTAGCCCGGCATGGTGGCACAAACTTGTAATCCCAGCACTTGGGAGGCTAAGACCAGAGGATCTGGGTTTGCAGCCAGCCTCAGCTATCTAGTGAGGCATTCTGCAACTTAGTGAGATCCTGTTTTAAAATAAAGAATAAAAAATAAGGCTGAGGGTATAGCTCGGAGGTAGACTGTCCCTGGGTTCAATCCCCAGTACTGAAAAAAAAAAAAAATCTTGTCCTAATGAAGTTTACATTGCAAACATTTAATGATAAGAGAAAAGAAAACAAGTAAGTATATTGAGGTTTGGTATTCATAAGTGTTAAGAAAAAATATAGAGCAGAAGTTAATATATATGCAAAATAATGTAGTTTACATAGAAATTCTTAAGTAAAACCTAAAGGAATTAAATAAACATGTTTAACCTCTTTATATATTTGTGGGATGTGAAAGAATGTGCAAAAGCCTGCATATGGGGGCTTTCCTGACTGCATTTAGTGTAAATAAAAGTATTTTTCTCCCCAGTAAGACAAGAACAGAGGGATAGTAGTAAGAGTTGATGTCAGGAAGATAGAAAGAGGAACAGCAAATTCAGGGCTTTCTAAATCTCAGAGAAAGTAATCAAGGATGATATTTTTAGTCTCAGCACCTGAAAAAATGAGAATTCCGTTGGAACTGATATGGAGGACATTTCAGGACAAGCAAGTTTGAGGATGATTATCTTATGCTCCAAACTGAGTATAAGATAATCATCTTATGATGTGTGATACAGCTGTCTAATTACATGTACTGATCTTTCTGCATGTCTTCAGTAAACATATGGTATTTAATTACATTAAATGATATTCTAATGGCAGTACTTGAAGAGATAAAATAAATGTCACAAAAATTGGGAAGAGTTAACAAAAGAAAATGAAACACAGTGCCACAGAAGTTGGAGATAAAATAGCCAAGTGCGATGTTTTAGAAACTAAGAAATAAAGGATTTCAAGGAATAGGCATTGACTAAGACAATTACTAAAGTTTAGTTGAGCTAATTAAAGACTCAATGTCTAATTTTACTTAGATTGTAATGTACATGTTTGATACTTCCCTTTTATTTACCAGTTTAACTGATTGTTCTTTATAACGTGTTATTACACAACTCTTTGATTTAACAATATTTGATGAGTGTTAATATAATATAGTTATTATAATTATGGATACAAACTTTCTTTGACTTGTGGTAGCATCTTGAACATGGCTTCAAATATCTTTTGACAAACTTCGTAATCCTCTTAATATTTTGCATAAAAAGAAGTATATTTTCTAGACTCATCCTTAATATTTCCTACACATATTCCAGAATCAGACATTTTTCCAAAAATTTTTTGTGAGAAATGGTATTACAGAACCATACACAACTACTGGGTTTCTCATTGGTTCATGTTATTTTCAGTGTATACTGTGGGTAAGATAAAAGTGTGTGGGGGTATATTTTACATTGAATAATTTATATTCATAATTCTAATCAAAATTATCAAGGCATGCTTATTAAATTTCTTTACTATATTTCCATTTTCCTGCATATGGTTAACCAGTTTTGCCAGCACCATTTGTTAAAGAGGCTATCTTTTTTCCAGCGTATGTTTTTGGCTCCTTTGTCAAAAATCAGTTGACTGTAAACATGTGGGTCTGTTTCTGGATCTTCTATTCTGCTCCATTGGTCTATGTGTCTGTTTTTGTGCCAATACCATGCTGTTTTTATT